>OOFC01037380.1:2416-13606 GCA_900323345.1 Pseudochromis fuscus
AGCTTCAGTTATCTGCTGATCTCCACCTGATAACAAGGGGTTAATAATTTAACACACTCTTAAACAGCAGCACACACACACACACACACACACACACACACACACTCAAGAGGATATAAAACAGACCGTATGGACCACAATGAAAACATTTCTGAAGATCTGCAATCTTATAATCTTTTGTAACCCCTGACATTACATGACGTCATGGGCACACAGATTCACACACTGTCACATGACTGCAGCAGGAAGTTTACACCACTTAGGGACTTCATGAGTTATATGGATCCTGTCAGAACATCTACAGGGTTTGTTACACCTATACCACCATGGGTTCTTAAATAAAGGCACATGCACAATGTAAAAATTGTGCATGTGAAAGTAAAGCAGAAGTCAACTTAAAAGTACACAACAAGTATGCAAAAAGGCTTTCATGGTGTTACATTATGAGGTCACTTCGCCCTGACAGTAATTTTCCTTTAAAGCAGTAGCTCAGAATATCCATCTGTGAAAGTCAAAATTCCCCCAATACACACGATTTCATGGAGGTTGCCACTGCAAATGTGCCACATGATGTCAGAGCATTTCAACCAATTAGAAAAGTTGGTATATTTTTCCGATTGGTTGAAACACTCTGACATCATATAGGCTCAGTATGAGGAAGTTACTCATAGTGAGGTAGTGAGTTACTGTGTGTAGCTTCTAGCTGTCATACAAAACACAATTTTTTCCATAAATGTTCAAATATTTCCACTTATGTGCTCTCAGCATTACACCTATCAACCTGTGTATGTGTATGAAATAAAGAGATCATATCAGGCACATGGGTGAACAGGCCTTCAGTCTATTGTACTGAGTCAATCGTGTTATTTCTTTGTGTGTCAAAACTACTAGTCAGCTGTCAGATAAATGTAGTGGAGTAACAAGTTCAGTATTTTTCTCTAAAATATTGTGTAAAGCTTCTTTGAATAGTACTCAGGTCCAAGTACCTAATGTACTTAGGTACTTTCCACCCTTATACACATAAGCAACAGAGCAGAATGTTTAGGCCTGTAGTCTGCAGTACTTCTGCAGCAGACTTCCCTTATCTCTTTCCTGAGAGCTCTTCATCCATGTGGTACCAGGAGAAGCCTGGTTTCAAGATGAGAATGTAGATACATAGGAACTATCAATCACCTTTATCCTGTCTTCCTGTCTCTGCCTCATTCCTTCACACTCCAGAGGTGATCTCCAACTTTTACTCTTCCTCGCTGTCGGCTATTTTTACCCTGTTTATTCCGCCTTGCTCTCACTCAAGCTTGCAGCCAGAGGAGGTAGAAGTCTAGCAGCCAGATATTTTAATGACACTTGGTTAAGAAAAACAAACAGCAGCAGCACTACAGAGCTGGAGCAGAAAAGAGGGAGAAAAAAAAAGGTTTCCAAGAAATGGTGGATTTGGTCAGATTTCCATCTGAAGAAACCCTGACGAGAACTGTGCTACACTGCTGTCTGACTAATTACCATCTGAATCAGGGCTCAGCCATTACCATTTATAACATTCTTACTGGAATTGTCATGAAAAGATTAAATCCTTTACACAAATCTACTTACAATTCAATCAATGTGATAAAATTATTCATTCTTAAATTTAAAATTATTGATTGATGATCAGAATCTAAACAAAAGTCTAAATCTTTAAATCTTGAACTGTGTTCCTTTTCCCCATTTTAACAACAAACAAACAAGGAAATGTTAGTGGAAAGGTTGTCTTCACAGAAGTCAACACTGCTGGTTATAGTTAGGTACATTTTCAACATGTTTGACAGAGCTCACTTGAGAGATAACCAGTGCTATTCTGAGGTCACTTCAAACAGGAAGGTTCTGAAATTCATGTCACAGTTTTCTTCACAGTGTGGTTACCACCACAGTTCATGGCAATTGTTCACGACTTCCTCAACAACTGTGCTGTGTTTATTGAAAGGAACCAACTAACCTAAACACAGCAGTGGTCTGTGTGTACCAGGCAGACCTCATTATATTATAAGCAGACAGAAAGCTACATTTAAGGATAATTCAAGTAATTCCTGTGAAAAACACTTTCTCCAATCATCCAATATGAAAAATGTCAGCAATCATTAGACCCTCCAAGTTGACTGGACATGAAATCTCTGAACTGAACCAAGTTGTAACCATGGCCTCATCTACTGTTAGCAAATGATTAACTACCACATAGGATGCTTCTAAGTCATTAATGATTGAAATTTGTTTTAAATAGTATGACAAATTTACATATTTGCTTGTGTGTAGATGAGAAGATCAACAGCACATGTTACCACATGTCTTACACTTTTCAGTTCAGCTTGTGTTAAACAACCCATTGAAAGGTCTTGGAAGACAAATCTTGTTAGCGTTGGACACAGTCTCGTCTTTTGATCTTGTGTATAGTAGCTAACTGGCCGTGGATGGGAACATTATGTAACCAGCATGTGGTTAGTGACTCTCAGAAATATTAAAACAAAAAACACAACTTTAATTCATTAGAAACTCTTTCAATCAAACACACAAGGGGAAATTAAATAGCAAATATATTAATAAAGACAACTCAAACAAATAAATTCTTAGTACATTTCATTAATCTGTCAGCTGGTTTGTATTTAACAAACTCCAATATGAAATTCAAAGGTAGGCCTTAACAAGCTCAGGAGGCTTTATCAGTCAAACAAGTTGAGACACTGACTTAGTCATTAAGATTATTCAGATTGCATCATATCCTTGTACAACTTGGTTAATGGTTTTGCACTGAGGCGTGTTCCTGTTCACAGCAGTATTATCTTTCTAGATTTTCAGCATTGAATTTTTATTTTTAACTTTATTTTGCTGATCATTTTGAACCAAAGGTAACTGGTAGATGGGACAGAGTTTCAATTCAGTTCTCTTTATTAACCATGTTTATAAATACAGTTTCCTTTCAGATACAATTTCCAGTCAGAAGTAAATATATGCACTTAACCTGTTGAGACCCTCCGCATACCTGGACATTACATTTTAGATTTTCTACAGTGTACACTTCATGTTTCTCAACAAAAAGCAGTCGTCCTCGTTTGTGGACACTATATCCAATCCTATTGTCTTTGTTCGTGGACACCCCCATTCTTCCTTCTAGTGGTAGCAAAAGCACAATACATCAATTAATGTATTATTACTACTACTACTACTCTCTGTTCAAAGATGATGCTTAGTTTTTAGACTTATCAGGACCCAATAATCCCAAAAAGCTAGCAGAAATTAAAAATGCATGGCAAATCAAAGCTCAGGTCTCAGGAGGTTAAACTTTATATTTAGGACTCTGACGTAATGTTTTTCAGTTCTGCATAGGAAACAATGAAAGGCAGTTGGTGACGCTGAAATATCTGAGGGGCGGGGGGGGAGCTTCTTGGAAAGTTTTACTTAACAGTGTTGACTTCACAGGAAAACCCGATCATCTGAAAATCTATCTTCGTTTGTCTGATACATGCAGTGTCAGTGTTATTGCAATATCAGCTGGTACATATGACACTTCTGCACAGAGTGAGAATGATGTCATTTAAAGAGTGTATATGGATATTTTTAGAGTGTCACAGCTCTGCTAGAAGCCTGCTTATCACCATCAGTCTTATTCCTGACAACATTCACTGGCATGTTAACGACAAATTGGAGCAACATTATTTAACCACAAAGTGAAAATGAGAAAAGTATCAAATCAAAAAATACATATTCAGATAATAATTATAAAAATAATCCAACTGTAGATTCCCCAGTGGTAGCGTGAATAAAGACACTGTAGCAGGCTTCATTACAGCTTCCTACCTGCAGTTATAGGGGCAACGTGTCAATGCATTACAAAAATGTAATGTACTGATGTGAATAATATATTTGTTAATCATTGATTACTATTACTACTGTTGTTACTACTATTACTGCCACCACCACTACTAATACTACTACTAGGAACCATAATAGTAAAAAAAAGGTACAAAATAATGTTGAAAAGGTTTTTTCTTAGGAAACCTGGTGATTAAGAAAAGGTCGTCTGTGCTACAGGAGCTTGTTTCCTGTCTGACCTCAGACTGATTCAACTTTTCAACGACAGGAAATGGGTTTGGAGAATTATGCAATTACACACCAATTATGGTTCGACTGTGATCTGGACTGAAAAGTAAAGACTACTTCAAATTCTCAGTTTCTATCTATATGAACTGTGCACATGAACATGAATAATACAAATACCTGATCGAAGTAAACAAAACAGAAATATTATGTGTTCTTACAAAAACCTATAGGAGGACAATCACAGAAAAGACATTTTACTAACACATTTTCTTACTTTTAATCTTTTTGTTTTTTAACTAATAGCTGAAAATAACGGTCACCAGTGTGTATTCAGTACTGCAGTGATCCACCGTCCTCGCCCTGTATTCATGATTATTTTTAGTTAGCTTTAAAAAAGGATGTAAATGCCACAGGATTACTCAAACTCCACCAGTTTCCAGAAACAAATACAATCACTGTGACCCAAGTTTCTGTGATTACATTCTGACATCCTCTAGTGGTGAAACATCAGTATTACATTGTTACATCGAACCTTTGTGAACTGAGCTGCAAAGATTTTTCAGTTCTCTTCCTTCATCCTGAGTAACACCAGACATCCTCTACATGACACAGTGGTAGCCCAGAGGAGTAAGCGTAGCAATAGGCTCCTCTCACTGCGTTGCAAAACTGAACGGTGCAACAAATCATTTGTACCTTCAGCTATTAGACTGGACAACACACACATCTGAACTGAACTGTACTTGTTTGCTGGTGCACTCTTCTTATTCGTCTTCTTGTTATTAGTGTTTTATTATTATTACTTGTGTGATTTAACGTCTGTATTGGTGTGTTTGCTACCGGACATTTGAATTTGGGGATTAATGGGGATTAATAAAGTTTTTATCTATCTATCTATCTATCTATCTATCTATCTATCTATCTATCTATCTATCTATCTATCTATCTATCTATCTATCGTTCATCTACTTTACCCACCTCTATTCCTTTGACTGTATCTTATTGAAAAAGGTGTTGAACTTTTTTAAATATGCATTATAGTTTCATAGGAGTTTCTAAACACAGCTATGTAACTTATTACACCATTTTTATTTTTTTTTTTTTATCAGGGTCAAATAATTTTCTAAAAGCATGACTCTACCATAGACTGAAAAATCAACCATTTGGTGAAGGTAAAGATGCAAGGTTGATGTAATTTAAATTCATCATTGTTCATTGTTATTCATTGCTGTATATACATTTATGTTATCCTATTGCATACATGTGCGAAGGGACACAAATCATTTCTGCTGACTTTTTCAACTTGTTGGTAGAGGTCAATAAAACATTTTGTGCAGTTGAAAAAAAACCTTGATTGTTGTTATTCATGCCCCAAGAAAATAAGAAATGCATAAGGACATTTTTTTGGTTGCTTCTTCCTTGGTGCAAGGGTCAAAGAGCTACACTTGAAGTCGATTTTGCTGCTAATACTTCTGCATTATTTCTGTATTTGTACTCAGGCAAAATGAAAAGATATATAAATGTGTACATGTAACAGTAAATGTATCCTCCAATGCTGTTACTGCTGCTTTAAGGATCTGAATGGATCTGTCTTCTATCACCAGAGCAAGAACAACACAAGCTGTCAGTCAGCATTAAGTATTTATTACACTTGTTTTCAAGGGTTTGAATAATAAAAAATAAGATGTTGCTCCAACAGTTACAGCAGAGGAAAGTGGCAGTATTCATGCAGAGGGCTGTTGGTCTGGAAGAAGAATCCAGCTGCTCTGAAAATCACAGGAGTTTTATAAGATTTTAGAAACATTTGATCTCACGGCACCATCTTTAACCATGGATTAATGTTGACCTGTGGTCAACCAGTGGTTTCACCCACTGACTGACTCACCGTAAAAATCTCTTCTCCCCCCGGCTCATCCTCTTCTTGGCGGCGCCTGGAGTAGCGTCAGGAAGACGTTCACCATGCTGCAACGCCCACTTGGTGAATCGCTCCTCCTCTTTCACTCTTAGTGCCTCCTTCTTTTCTCGCTTTTTCTTCCAGTAGTTGTCCAAACATGTCTTGATGGTCTGCCTCTGGTGGTCTCTGCTGAGGTATACTGCTCTTTTCTGTTGCTCTCTTTCAGCTCGGGTCATAGGATGTAACAAGAAGTTAGCTTCATGGGTAAAGAACAGAGCAGAGGAGAGGATCAGCATGTTAAAACAGCCCAGTGTGAGTGGGTGGGTGAGGGACAATAATGATAAATAAATAAATAAATAAAGTTGTTTTCAGGATGATCTTACTTGGGTCAGACTGGTGACCCTCCTCTTGCTCTCGCCTGTACGTCTCAGCGATCTTCTTCTGATAATGCACATGGATTTTTTTATCCAGAGAGTTCAGGATTCTTCTGCGGATGCTCTTATCTTGCTGCTTATGCCCCAAATCTTCTTTATTTTCTTCCAGCAGTGCTGTAAGATCTTCAAAGTCCTCTGGGTTTTTACCATGTAGTCTCTTTGGACAAGTCTTAGGAAGAGCCTGCTGTCCTTCTGGCTCTCTGCACATTGGTTGTTGTGCCTTTATTTCGTCGTTAGGGCGTCTGTCTTTCTTCTCTGAGAGTCCAGTGGAGTTTCTCTGCTCATCACTGGAGATGGGACCCACAGGGACTTCAGCAGGACTTCTGCTCTCTGCCAGAAAAACCCTGCTCCACTGACGACAGTTTTTTACATCAACTTTCTGAGTGTGAAAGAGACTGACGTTCACAGTGGAGTTTGGGAGACTCCTCTCTACGCTCTTCCTGACGGACAGGCAGATGATTTTTGGCTAGATTGTCAAAAATAAAAACAGCAAGGTGTCTCTCCTGTAACAAAACTGTTAAGTACATTTATATCCTCAGAAGTAATCACGACTCCACGACTCTCTAAATGTGCACTGATTTTTCTGTATTTTTGAAACACACAAAAGCATTAAACAAATTACAAACAATTGTGAATCTTTCATGTTCAATGTGAAATAACAACCAAGAGAGAAATCTCTGAAGAATAGTCATGTGACCACATGAACATTATAACATGTCTTATGGACTCCCAGTGGAAATAATGGGAACAAAGTCTTTCCAAAAATATTCTCAAAAGTAGATCTGAAAGGTAATATGAGGCTTCAGTTGTGCAGAGTGGATATCAGTCAGGTCTCTTCAGTATTGGTAAGATTTAATAAGATTTCCTCTTTTTATTTCATTCCTCCACTGACGCTCAGTAATGAAACAGAAAGGTGTTCAACACTAAAGAGACACAATGCTGAACAATATCCACTTGATCTGATCAGCTCAGAAGCATCACATTAATAATTCACATCAACCAAATAGGTTTTATCCATTTCACTATCACTTTAACTATCTCTGTTACAAAGATCTTTTTGTGTCCTGTATGAACATGAAGAACAATTACAGTGAGAGACGCCTGAGTTCATCTGACCTGACATGAAAAACTACCTCCTGCCTTTAACATCCACAGTCGAATAAAAACTCTGCTGCTGCTTCTCCTCCCTGACTATACATCATTTAAAGTCGTCATTTGAAGATACTAATATCAGAGCAAACATTTGCAACGGTATCAGCAATAGCTTCATATTTCAAAATAACGGTGCACACAGTAAAACAGAAGTTTCTTACCTTTGCTGCCATCTGAGGAGCTCATAGTTTTGAAGAAAATGCTTCTGAGCAGACTTACAGTGTAATCTCTGTACTGACAGTGTATCAGTTCATCAGTACAGCACGTACCAGAACGAAATGTGAAGTTGCTAATTTGTGCTCCCTGAGCTTGAACTTGAGCTGGACCTGCCTCTTGTTTTCATCTCTGACAGTAAAGACATTTATTTTCATTCATCAACTGGTTTTAGGACCAGATACCTTTACCTTTGTGTTTGTTTTTTCCAGTGGCTCAAACAGGTTTCTTTGATTGTAGTATTTATTGTTTGTCTCTGATTGGTGTTTGAAAAGCAGTGTGTTTGAGGAGGGACAGTAATTTACACTTTTACCTCTGGCTTGGCCTCCCACCGGATCAGCCCACCTCGGCCCGCCCCAGTTGCATTTACATTGCAGCATTGTCCCTCCTCCGTGTAGCTGGTCGTTGTTCGTGACGTGAGCTTCTGTGCTACACACAGCTGTCGGTGATTAATGACAGAAAGGTTTGCACCTTGTAGTGTGTCCAAGGGGCAGAATTTCTGACAGATGCCATTTTTTCTTCTTGTTTGAAAACTACGATTTGCCGATGATTTATAAATGGCGTGTTTGCAGGACCGATTTCGTGCTGCGCAGTGATGACGCAACGACGCAGTGACGATTCCGACCAATAAGATTTTAGTACCTGCTCCGACCTGACCAGGTACTTTTTTTGGAACTGCAGGAGAGGAGGTACGAGAAGTTGTACCAGGTACCAAGTTCCAGGTACGTATTTGCCAGTTTAAATTCGCCAAAACCGAAGAGAAGCGAGTAGGTACCAGTGTAAATACACCATTAGTATCACGTGATGGGGAACATTGTTTGGGTTTTTGTTTTTGGAGGACATAAGTGATGCTGCATGTCATTTCTTGGTGGGTCTGTGTCCTGATGTGTACAGCTGTGATCACTGTGTGTAAACCACACTACACTACTGCATAGAGCAATGGGCTGGATGATGCAGTCAAATAATTTAAACCAGATTTAAGTGACAATTTGAAAATGATCAAATGTTCTCCTGATTGCAGTGAGAGTGCAATTGCACACAAAATTGCACATTCAGTGCAATGTTGAATTTCCTTGGTGGTACCCTGGTACAACTCACTAATTGTACATCGGTCCACCTCCATAGAAGTCAGAGGCAATAACAATATTACATAGCAATGGTCTGCTGAGTGACCTTGGAAGGATTATAGGATATCTCTAATTTTTTTTTTTAAAAAAGTGTACTTTTTCACAACACAACTGACCTGTTTTTTCCTTTTTTTGCAGTTTCGCTTTGCAAATCGCATCATCAGTGAAAGTAGATTTGATGTAAACTATTCTAAATTATAGTAATAAAATAAAAAATAAATAAAACCATGTTTCATGGAAGCATATAATCATTTGAAAAACTAAACTGTGATCATCCTCAAATCACCTTTTGTTTTCCGTTTATGACAGTACCACTGAAGTTTGAAGTCCAGTCACTAAACTAATTCTTTACATTATTGCAGACAAACTAGTCGTGCAGATGATTTCTTGATGTACGTATCCTTGTAGCCAGTGAACAAATGATGAAATTTGATGACCTTTTGGACCAGATCAAAGGATTGATTGAAAATTTTCTTAACATGACAGTGTTGCCATTTTACCACAAGAGGACATCAGTGTTCAGTCTATAGCATCAGTACAGCTGGATTATGTCTAGGTGCAGGTTTGTGCTCGATGTGTTTTTCAAGTTAAATGTGATATTAGCGTCTTTCTTATTATAGTAAAAAAAAAACAAAAAACGAGTCTGGTGATGCAGATTGATTGATGCTTTTAGCATCTTCATTTATTGTTTTTGATATATTTGAATGTATTTTTGATACAACCACTGTGAGGTACCAGACTTAGAAATATTCAGGTCCTATACATGGTGGCTTTCACTGAATAAAACAACATCGCAAACAGAAAAAATAATCACAACAACAACAAAACCTTAACTGGTATTTTTTTAAGTGTTTATGCTGGCTACTGGTGTAGCATAAGTCCACCACTTTGGTAATGATGATCCTCCGAAGATGAACTTTTAGCAGTTTATACAGCTGGCTGCAGTGTATTTAACAAACTGATCACACTGACATCAGATGTGAACCATAAAGAACGTGAATAAAATGTGTTTTATTGTCCAATTATATTCTTCTATTACATATTTTTGTTTGTGGGAAACAACAGCCTTGTACATGTTTTTGGTACAAGCTTAAATCAGAGCAGAGCATAGAAACAGAAAACACAGAATGAAGCTGTGACCTGACACGCTGCTGGTGCCTCTGTTTGGATCAGTCTTCGTCCTTGTGGTTGTGGCTGTGGTGGTTGTGGTGGTTGTGGTGGTTGTGGTGGTTGTTGTGGCTGTTGTCGGCAATGCAGTTGAAGTTAACTCCAACCCTATGAACACACACAGTTATTGAGTTTGTCAATGTCTAAGAATGAGGAGTCAGGGAGTCATTAAAGCAATTTTGTTTAAAACTTTTTTTCATGCACGGTGGTCCTGATGTGCTGAGGAAACAGCAGCAGACCATGGATCCATCCATCCATCGATTTTCTATACCTGCTTATTCCTCACTAGGGTCACAGGGGTCTGCTGGAGCCTATCCCAGCTGTCATCAGGCAGGAGGCGGGGTACACCCTGGATAGGTTGCCAGCCTATCTCAGGGCTAACATATAGACAAACAACCATTCACACCCACACCTATGGTTAATTTAGTTTGATCAATTCACCTAACAAGCATGTCTTTGGACTGTGGGAGGAAGCTGGAGTACCCGGAGAAAACCCACGTGTGCGCAGGGAGAACATGCAAACTCCACACAGAAAGGTCCGAGCCGAGATTCGAACCCAGAACCTTCTTGCTGTGAGGCACAAGTGCTAACCACTGCACCACTGTGCCACCCCCAGCAGCAGACCATTAAACATAACTCACTCACTCACTTGATGCACTATGTTGTTGTTGTTGTTGTTGTTGTTTTCTTGTTTTTGTCTTTTTGTACTCTCTTGTTTATTGTCTTGTGGTGGCGTTGTTTATTGTCTTGGGGTGGTGTCGAGACCTGTCATGTAAGGCTGTGAAAACAAATTTCCCTGATGGGACAATAAAGACCTACCTACCTATAATCACTGATGTGACAGCACAGACTCAGCATTTGGATGAAAAGTGCTGCAGATACAACCCATTAGAAAAAGAAGCTAAATGCTACATTTAGCATTTACACAAATTCCTGAGTATGTTTACAATTATGCATATGTTATGCACATATCAACAGACTATGAAGCACATCAGTGATTTTCTTATGGTCAGACTCACAGTAGACTGTGGCAGTAAGTTTTTCTGATGTCACCAGTGGAGGGCGCTGTGGTCCTTCAGGTCCTAGTTCCAGCTTGGCTTCACACCAGTACTGAGCTCCATCATCTTCTTTACTGGCGTTG
>OOFC01037381.1:0-23674 GCA_900323345.1 Pseudochromis fuscus
TGATGAAAAGAAAACTCCTTCCTGCAGAGTGTGTATAATACTTTGTTGGTTGACTGTTCGGTCTTGCTTTTTTGTTTTCAAATTTCCCGTCGAGAGGCTAACATGCTGTTTAGCGTTTAAAAAAAAAAAAACGCAAAATGGCAAAACCGTGCTGTTTCCTGTCTTTCCTCTTTATTGTTCGGTTCCGCTGCCAGTCACTTCCTGCCGATTTGTGCATGCGCGACGGTAACTCTACCTGGACAAACTGCCTGAAACACATTAATGTAGTGGAGTCCAAAGTACAATATTTGCCTTTGAAATGTAGCAGAGTGAAAGTAAAAGTTTCCAAAAAAACAAATAGTCAAGTAAAGTACAGATACAGAAAAAATGTACTTAAGTACAGTACTCAAGTAAATGCACTCCGTTACTGTCCACCGCTGCCTATAAGCAGGCGAGGTTCAGTACCCAGCCGCATTGGAGGACTTGTTTGTTTTCAAACAGCACACTTGGCCAGAGCTCTCTAACTCACCTGACATCATGATCTATGGCCGGCCCGGACCTCCTGAGCCGGATCACACCAAGCTGAGGCAGGATAGAGATTACAATGTCCTGCAGGCTCAGTGGACAAAAGGCACATAGCATCATGCATTCAGCTTCAAGTCAAGATGATTGCCCTCCTTTTTTTTGCTCTCCTTCGTGTCATGGCCACCTCCCAATAAATGTTAAAAGTGCTGAAACTAACCTAGAAAATGAGCGGGAAGGGGACACAGTGACCTGAAGGCAGCGACAGGCAGGAGTCTTTTTTGTTGCCAGCTCGATGTCTCTCTGACCTTCCAGCTCTCCCCCTCGCTCGGCTTCCTCCACCTCCTCCACTGTTTGCCCGCCCGATGCAGAGCGCGATCCGGGGTGCGACCTAAGTGGAGGGAAATAAAATGAGGGGTGCAATCATTTTTCCTTTACTGCTCCTTCTATTCCTGGTCTGACAATCAATCTGCGGGCGACAAAGCCTCGGCTCTGCACCCGGTGTCCCACCCTGCCAATATCTACGGTGAGCACACAAACACAGTGCTGACTCACAGTCCATATTATGCTTTTCGCTCTGTGTGCATGCGAGTATGTGCACCTCTGTGGCGCTGACAGATATCACAGTTTCAGATTGGAGGAGAGATTACGGTGTTTAATCCTCACCCAAACACACTCAGACACATATTGGGCCTCACTCAGTTGATAACATTGAAAAGCGATCAGAAGAGGACTGTGACCCAGTTTGCATTCAACAGATTTTCCCTATGAATTGCACTGATTAATCTCCTCGCCACCCCCTGTTACCTCTCCCCTGTTTGACCCTTCCTCCTTTTTTTTTTCTGTTTACCTGCGTCACCTCGTTCTTTTCTTCTTTGCGGATCCTCTTTTACCTTTGGACATTATCCCTCTCTTGTCAAGGGTAATTTATTCTTTCAAAAGAACATTTGCCAGAAGATAATGTCCTGCTCCTGCTACGTTTCAGTGGTTCGGTGTTTTATTTCCGTGGCGCGCTGAGCCCAAATAATTTCGTGTTTCATCTCTTTTGTGGGGGCACATTTTCAGTGATTTATCACCCGTCAGATCTCTGATTCATATCTGAGCAAGTGTCTTTGTCTCAGTGCCATTCTGTTCTCATTGTTGTTCTTTCTTTAGTGACATTTCTTTGAACAATTAACCAACCTTGTGGACTCCTTGTACAAAAGTAAAGGAAAATTTTTGACTGAACTCAATAAAGTTCTGTTTTTCAGCTGAGAAGTTTGAAGCCTCATCCTTCCTGTATTTTAGCACCTCTCTTTTCCCTCTCCTGTCATCACTCCTGTCAGTACCAAATTCCCTAATACCACCGTATGCAGCGTATGCGCCGGCTTACATCATCCGTTTTCTATTTGTGCCATCATCTGCTCTTCGCATGCCACTCTTAAATCATTCATGCTCTCCCTCGTTTTCCTCCCTTCCTCCTAAAAAACCTCCTGCCCATCTTTTCCTCAAGTCATTAAATGGGCTTACATGGTGCTTGAGCCCCAATGCTTATGAACAGATCATTACATGCTGATAAAACATTGATCAGATGCTTCTCTCTGACACGCAACATCTAACCATGCAAGGTCAGATCCTTGGAGGGGGCCAGTTTCCATCACCACAACAACAAGCACTCGTACATCATATATGATTCGTCTTAAAGGGACAAGGTTTGTGCAAGTGCGTGTGTGTGTGTGGTGTGTGTACTTTTTTATGCACACTGCCTCTCAGAGGAAATCTTTCTTTTTCCTATTCCTGGAATGAAGGAATATCTACCAACATTTTGAGATGAAATTTTCATTTTGGTTGATCAAGCAATTCTAGGTTCAGTCCACGTTTTCTGAAGGGCATATTTTGAATAAGAAGAAGGAAGGTGAACAACAAGGACCTTAAAAAAAAAGTAGTGGAGGAAGCAAAGCGGGTAAGAAAGAAGAACAAGAATAGCAGAAGAAAATGAGATCCAGAGAGTAGGAAACAGAAGTAGGAGGATCGTGCACTAAGGATGCCCCCCCGAGGTAAATACTGTGGTGCAGCAAAAAACAAAGAGCAACAGAAAATGGTTTTTGCTGTTATATCACTGGGAGATTAAAGATAAATCGTGCTATATATAGTCTGTAATCTGCAGGAGGGTAGAGCCTGCAAGAGTCAAATGCCACAGCAGAAATACAACTGAGTGAAACTGTGTTAGAAAAGGGAAAATGATGGGTGTGACGGGTAGTAAGGATCGTTTCACAAGAAATCCTAACTTTTCTCAAAGGGACTTCTTTCCGTCGCCGTGTAGTTTCTGTGCTGACAAACTCAAAACACGCATTAATTTTGAAATGTCCTTTTCACACAACGCGGGTAAAAGATTAGACGTGAGACAGCTCCGTGTGATATTCAAGGAAGTTTAGAGGGGGGATCAGAGATGACAGGAAGGGGATCAGCGTGAGGAATGAAAATGTTTGTGAACGACAGCCCAACGTAAGCTTCAGCTCCACTTCAGCGCTACCTTCGCACAACGGACCACAGACATCAAAGAAAATTCAGAGCTGTTAGACGCGACAAGGAATCAAATTAGATTTACTACAGTGCTGCAAGTGTGGGTGTTCATTGGTTCAGCATATTTCATAGATATCACACAAATGTCTGGAAAAGAGGGACATTTTCACTCCTCGCCCTGGAGGAGATGAGTCTGGCTTTCCTGAAAAGGAAGCTCAGAGGGGGTGACTCAAGACGGGAGAAGAGGGAGGAAAACATGACGGGAAAGAAAATGGCTGCCAAGTACGTGTTTTTGAGGAAGAAATGCAAGTGGGGGGGAAGTGAGATATAAACATGACACGGTGCAAGGAGAGAGAATGGGAAAAAGGGGAAGGATGTTGTGACAAGTGCGAGTAGGAATCGGTCATGAAAAAAAAAAAGAGGGTGGGAAAGATTGGAGGAGAGACCAGAGACTGACAGGAGAAGAAAAGATCTGGTCGATAGAAGTGTACGATTGCCTTTTCTATCTTTGAGGTCTGCGGGGCTTATTTGAGGGTCACTGGAGAGACAATCACACACACACACACACAGATTTACACACTGTCTAGAATCGATCCAAGCACTCATTTTCAGTCTGAAGGATATTCTCAGATTGGGCATGGGGTGAAAATTCATTTATTGCTTCAGTACATGAGTGACTTCATTTTCGCTGCCGGTTCGGTTTCCTACTGTGGACAAAAGAAAAATACCAACAAAGCCGAACACCCATTTGTCCAGTTTAAAGCCAAGTATGTCTTGTTGAATTGTCTCCCCCGTTCTTGAATCTCTGCCCCCCCCCCCCTTTTAGTGTTTGTGTGTGTGAATATGTGTGTGTGCCAGTTCGTGCCTGCTAAATATCATTGGGATTAGCGCCGGAGGCTTAATTAAAAAGCAATTACCTTTGGTCGCTGCGGGCGACGCTTGGCGGAGGGTAGCTCGACTAATCTGGTGAACGGTATGAGGGACCCTCAGCATGCAGCGCGCACACGCACACACACAAACACACAAATTGTGCTATTGTCTGCAGAATCAAAGGGGGATTAAAACAATTGTTAATTAGTGAAGTGGGGTGGCGGCTGAAAGGGTAGAAGAGCGACTGTGGGGCCAGACACATTGCATCCCTCTCTGTCTCTCATGGCCTCTGTGTGTTTATTTATGAAGTCAAGTGAGCAAATGATATACCCCCCGAACAGAAAATACATTTTCTGTGATGGGCCGGTGGGCACGCTCTGACGCTTTCCCTCTGTCCAACTCCCACCCCTTTCTGTCTCCGTCTCTCTTCCTCTCTGAAACACTAAAATAGGTTAGCACGGTTAGCGCCTGAGCTAATCTTGTAATTTTAAAGCTCCAATTAGATGTTGCTAATGACAGTAATTAGATCATCTCTCTGAGACTCACTCCGCTGTGCCCTTGGAAGAAAAACTGTCTGCTTGAGACAATGGGAGTGAGTCTGCAAAAAAACCCCCAAAAAAACCCCATGTGTGCTGGGGTCAGTTTTTCTACTGTAAAAATGACACGGTTATTGAAAGTTTGGGTAATTGTGAGGATCAGTTTGAGATCTGACGGGTGTAAGTCACTCTGAGTGGACGTAGTCTGTGACTCCATATTGGGATTATTTGAGAAGAAGTGTCTCAAGGGTGTTTGTGCAATTTAGGTGACATTCAACACATGACAAGTGGAGGGTCAACTCTGGGGTGTGTGGATAGAAAACTAAAAGAAAATAATGGTCCTCACAAAGACTCCACTTCAAGTTGTGTGTGTGTGTGTGCAGTGTGTTTGCCCTCAGGTTCGACAATTTGTGGTAGTTCATCAAGATTTAATTTTGGATTGATGTTTTTCATCCCAGTGAGAGACTATTAATTACCGGTAAACACTCTCTGAAAAATGCACACACACACAAGCACTCTGAAGAAAACACCTCTACCCCTGCCTGATGCACCATAATTGTCCTGTGTCCTCTCCCCATCCTGCCTCGTTCTATTTATAGCTCATTTTAGGCCTCGTCCTGCCAGACAGTGCTATGGCAACTAAATGATTGACAAGGCAATCGACGAGCGCGCCCGATCCCTCTGACTCTCTCCTTCCTCCTCTTGACCTTCCCTCTGACATCACCACCGTCTGACTGTCTTGTTTCCGTCTGTACTGTCTGTGTGTGTGTGTGATCATAACTCAGTTTGGATGGCCTTACACCCCACTGCTAAATGTCCCCTCTCACACAGAGATGGATATCCAACTCACGGACAGGATGAGGGTCATAAAACCCTCACTCACACACACTACCTGAACTATAATTGACTACATTACCTTTTAACCTTTACTTTTGTGACTGTGCATTAGTGGGGCTGTCACATTTTATTCAGAAATTGAAATACTGTGTGATCATATGGAAAATATTATTCTGCTCAAATTGAAAATTCTTGCTGTATAAATGTAACTGCACCTTTCGTAAGGGCGGTGCCACTGTTTATTTCTTTAAATACATTTCTCCAGTGTTGTTTTCTCATGGTAAATAGGGAAAACTAGCGAGTTGTGCTCACTGTGTAATTATGACAACAAAATCTATGAAGCAATGTGAGTCAGCTGACACTGTGAAATGTCTTGCAGCGGTGTCAGGCTGTCACTCAACTGAGAAACAGTGGCAATTAAGAGTATTTTTGGGTTAGGCAACATGAGTTGAATTTAAATGACTTTTAAACAAATTGCACATTTCGTTTGAACATTTTGAAGTAGCAGATATATTTCTATTAAGCAATATCCTTTGGCAATTTCCTAGAAACGACTTCTGCTTTTTTGTTTTATTACTGACTGATTGTCAAGAACATAATCAGCCAAGCTATGTCAGATTCATTTAGACAGTTTACCCTCAATCACCTGTGTCCTCACACGGGAGGCTGAGTGTTTCACAGCAGCAACAGTGTTTGAATGAGATGAACAGTCATGGAGTGAAAGCCGGTCTTTAAAAGAAATGAAAACCACTTACAAAAACATAAACTTGATCAGATTTCTAATTCAGCCTTCATGAAAAGTTATCCAAACAAGCACAGTGTCAAATACAAATACAAAATTAGATCCTACTTGGAAAAAGGTCGAGACTTTTCAGCTCTTAACAGCGTTGAATGTTATTTAGTAGAAATTTGAATGTCCCCTTCTGTAAACCCAGCTTAGCTGCACTCTATAGTTTGACAGAAGTACTCCACACATACAGACCTCTTTGGAATCGCTCCAAGGTATTAAAGCCAAACTGATACTAACAAGGAAAACACACACTGTATTAAAACCAGTTCGCAGTTTGCTTTTTGGCACTTTGTTTTGCTTCACTGTGACAGTATCTCCATTCTTGTTTGTCTACTTTTTTTTTTGTTTGGCAAGGGAATACATTAGTGGCCCGGAGTTTAGCTGTACTCTCCACTAACTCTCTGGCAACGTAAAGCATTGTAAAGATACCGATCCTTAACTTTTTAATGGTTGTTGACAGCATGGAGAGCTTACTGTCTCAAGATCAGCATAAGCAGCACTCTGGCAGGGTGACATGTTTGAATTTAGCATCACAACTATCTGAAAGTACACGCTTTGGGAATATAGCTGATAATATTTTTTTTTTGTCCCAGCTTCAGAGCTGCATCTCTCTGTGGAGATATTCACTTCAGTGAAGTGCTGTCATTCTCTCTCTTCATCTTATACACCAGCTCCATTTTGCAGCTTTGTAATCTTCCCACGTGTTTTCATATGTTATATTATTATTCTATTTGGATGTTTGGGATTTAGTAAACCCTTTTTCTATAAAGGTACACAATGTTTATCCATGGTAGCAACCAAAGTGGAGTCAAAGCTCAAAGGTCAGCTCGTCCTGAGGGATCTTGAGGGGACTTCACCATGTGGGTGTCCACTGACATGCAAGTGGATGATGACAAAAAAACTCAGTTGTATTCTGTGCTAAAGCTGATGTAGTATGGTTGTATCTTCGAAGTTAGCATTAGCATTTAGTAATTATCACTAGCATCTTAGATGCAGTAGATAGCATTAGCAATTCAGCAATTGGGACTTGCATCTTAGATGAAGTCTGCTTGTATAGTCTCTTTGTCTATGCTGAGCTTGTTTGAAGTATTTCAGCAGATAGCATTAGCAGTTAGAGTTAGTGCTAGCAGGTTTGGTGAGTGTGTATAGATTCTTTGTCACTTTTTAGCAGTTAGCACTAGGTATTTAGCATTTTGTACTAGCTCAATGGTAGCATGGGCACCGGTCACTAGAGCGTCTGGAGCATCTGGGGGGGGGGGTGAATCTGGCGAGACTTCAGTGAATCTGGTGTGAGAATCTGGTGTGAGACTTCAGTGTCTAGCCTCATGGAGGCGTCATGGGACTAAGTTGGCGAAACACCATTAAAGGGAGGTTTCCACTTGATGACCCCCAGAGATGTGTTAGGAATCACTGCTCACTGGTGTGTACAGTGATAGATTAGGGATCCTACGTCTTTCAATGAGTGCGAATCACAAGTATCTGTGTTTGAATTAACTGAGTATAGGTCTGTATCTGTGTTTTTGCTTTGGTGTAAAAAGTGCCATGTGTTTCATTCAGTATGAGCTACAGTGTGATATAGCTAGTAATCATTATCTGTTGCCATGACAGTGGAAGAGGACCAGCATGTACGCAGGCGAGAGGGAGTGAAAAAGAAAAATAATGATGGAAAAAAAGAAAATGTCATTTCACCCTACTTTCCACATGCAGTGCAGATGTGCTCTGGTAGTTTGGTCACAGCTAAAGGAGTGCCACAAACTGCCTGCTTAAAGGTTGCAGTTTTGTCACAAGAAAACAGAACACAGAACAGTTCTGCTACAAGCTGTGCCACCTCACCAGTGCTGCGTGACCCCAGCTCACCTGCTTCACTTGTCCTTCTGTTCTTCACCGCATTGCTAATTCACTGTTTGTGCACTGAACTGTCAATGTTTTCTTTTATTTTTTTGTTCCAATTAATGAAAAATTTGTATTACTGTTACTATTTTAGCTGTAATTACAATGCTGGCAGAGACACAGACTAATCTGAAATACCTGCAAGTCAAGGAACAGGGGCCAAAAAGCTCAGGCAATGCATAAATGCATAACATCAAGTTACGTTAAGTGATTTATGAGCCTAACAATTATCGGAAAGTTTCCATTTATATGCCAAATGCCAGTCACGTTGGGTAAAAAAAGACAGAGAGCCAGACAGACTGCCAGTAAAGTGTTTCAGAGAAAAGAAACAGCATTCATGCTCATTTATAGTCTGGCTTGAGCAGGCTGTTCATTGTTCATTCCCAGTCATTCAAACCTTGGGTACAGATATTTTAATGGCTTCAATTATGATAAAACTATCTTGCCCTAAATGGCATGCATTAGAGTAATTGTATCTGGCTTCAGTAGTTGTTCTGCGAACTCTGTCTGTAGTTATAATCTTCGGTTTCTTACTAGAAATGAGATGGTGGGCGGCTGTCTGAAAGTTTCATGTGAAACGCTTCCCGCTCGTCCCCATTGTTGTGTGTATACCCGCTGAGCAGGTGACTGTTTGACCGGGCTGACTTGTGATTTGTGAGAAGAATACTCAAACACCCTCCGCAGTTAGTCTTCAATGGGACTTAATGAGGCAGTTCTCCGCTCCTGCTACAAAATACAATAATACCAAAGGGTTCTAAAAAAAATACTAAAAATAAAAAATCATAGCTCACTGAAAAGAAATGCACTTACAATTCACACTGAATTGTAATGTCCAGCCAAACCTCTCCTGGGCATTGCCTGCTGTATTGCTGCCTCATTGCCATTTTATCTAATGAAAGAGTTGTAAGTCTGATTGGATGGCTCCCAGACTGCGGCATCGTATTTTCCCAGTAGTATGGAGGATATTGGGACGATGTGCTGTGTCGCTGATTTGCTTGTGCACACTGCATGTATAAAGGGACTGGATCGGATGGGACAAATAGCCTCTGTAATGGAAGATGGCCTGAGGCTGTGTCTGTGAAACAACTCAGTTTTTTCACAGGTTTTCGTGGGTTTTATTCACTTCTGTTCTCCACTTCCAGTACAGAGCAATCACAAAAGATAGTGTAGTTTTTCCCTCCGCTTCATCTCTGTCTACTATTTTCATTTTTCTTCAAAGTTTTTTGGCCTACGGTACTTCACTGGTGTTGTGAAACAGCACTTTTCCCTCTCTGTCCAAGCCCACTTGTTCCCGTTTATGCACCGGCACTGACTGACCTGAGCCTTAAGCAGTTAGTCAATCAATTCAGGGCTCAAACCTTTGCATTGTCACACTTCACCTAATCGATCGGTTTACTAGTTTATTTCGGTTAACTACCACACACACACTTGTACTTCTATCTTTGTGGGGACACATTACCCTAATCTCAATCATCACAACTAAATGTCTAGTTCCAACCTGTCCACTAGCCTTAAATTAAATCCAATCCCTAACCCGAAAAACCAAGTCTTTGAAGGCGTGAGGACCAGTCCAAATGTCCTCACTTCCCGAACCTGTCCTCACTCTGTTGGTGAAAAAGTGTGTTCCGGTCCTCACTTTGCAGCAAAGACTAGAACACATACACACACACTCAGTGTATGTTGATATGCGAACACAGCAGCTGTGCTACTTTTACTTGTTTGTCAAAAAGCAGAGTGGATTGATGAATGGTTTTAACAGCGGACATGCTGACTGCTGTTTGTTAGTCCGACCCTGATTGGCTGCACAGTTGAGACGTCACACACACTCTGTTTCTATCATCCTATTTCCGATCGTTTTCTTCTTTCCAGTCTCCGCCTTGCTCTCTATCTGCCACTGAGCAGAATGTACAGAGTGTCTTATTAATGCTCGACTGGCATTTATAAGTGGCTGCTTCCTTTATAATGATTAAGTTGTTCCAGGCTATAATGTAGTTGAGTCACTAAAGCTAGAATTATGTTCTGTACACCATTTCCTGAAATTGCTTTTTTGTATTATAGTGAGATATGTACTTTGAAGATGGGATTAAGTTTTAAACTAACTTAGTATTTCATTTAAAAAAAAAATAAAAAATACAAATGCTTGTCAAAGAAGTCAGTAAATGTACATTCAGTGGATTTCATTTCTATGCATGAGGACTGTATCTCATGTTGTTGTGATTCAGTTTAAATATATAAATAAATGTGTGATGTTTTCATCTTCATATGTATCAAATAAATGCACATTGCTTTGAGCCTGAGGAAAGCTGGTCATTTAGCTAAACTGTCATGGTCCAGCAGTACTTTGATCCTGCAGAATATACTCAGTAGTAGTAGTATGTCCAGCAGTTGTTACGTGTCCGTGGCTCATTTTGCCAGTTAGCTAGAGTAACTCAGTGTTGTACTCATCGTTGCTGCACTCCCACACCACAACGTTAAAGGTTTACACAAAGCTGCAGTACATAAAAAGACCAATTTCCTCCTGCAAATTACAGTTTTATTCCCCTTTTTCAAACCTAGCTGCCCTGTTGCCCTTATTCAAGGACTCTGCTTCCAGCTATTTCAACGAGGTGTCTGACATAGACCTCCTGGATTGTGGTTATAATTACTGTATCAGTGAGAAAAAATCTGAATAGACATCACATAAATATATATATTTTTTTCAGCCTGGAGTGTCTCACATTTTTCATTGATGTTGAGGGTTGATTCAGGTGAGATTGTTTGTCAAGCTGTCCCTCTGTGGCATTTTATTTTATTGATGCAGTCCAGTTTTATAGGATGACCTTTATGATAGTATTATATGCTGCACTATTCTGATAGCAGGCGACACACTAACTTTCATATTATCAGATCAGGTGAAGGATCGGCTGATCCCGTGCATTTCAAAAATCTCTGTTTGATTCAGGAAACTCACGAATGAAGGTAATTTGATTGCAAAACAGTATGAAAACCATTTATTTTATACATTTTGATGCAGAAAATGTGGTTAATGTTTTAAAATTTTGCCTCAAACCCTCACCTTACAAAACCTCATTTTGGAGAAAGATCTCTCATGTTCAGTGAGCCAGAAAGTCTTGAAAATGTTCAACTAATTACTGTACATGAAGTGGACTTAATGAACAATTTAATAAACAGTAATTTTATGCACACTTATGCATACATATTATTTAACTTTAGTTGAAAGCAAAACAAAATGCACTAAGTAGACATAAAGAAGAGTTTCTAGTTTTATAATGTACATAATTTAGTTGCTGCATGAAATAGAAAATAAATCTAAACATGTGGATCAGTTAAGAAAACATTTATGACAGAGCAGAAGAAAACTAATCATTGAAAGTGATTGGTCACATAAGATCATCTTTTTTCCCCCTTGTTCTCACTTTTTCTACTTTACTTTTCTCTCGTGTCACGTCCTTGTTTCCTGTGCTGGGAAGTTTGGAGGTTGCAGCGAGCTAGCATAATATCCCAGAGTGCCTGTCAACAGTACAGTGTCATCAGCTCTTGCCTTGATGGTTGAGATTTCTAAATATCTAAAAGTCAACTGCCAGTCACGCTGTGTTAACGATGATGTAGACACCACCTAACATTTTATCACAAGACCATAAAACCCGGGCGACTCCTCTATATTTTTCCCCAAAATGTGTATCCGCGGGTAGAAGTTGGAGGTTATAATTTGTTCCCACTGTGCTGCAGTGGTGGATTTTTCCCTCTGCAGGACCACTACATGTAAAAACAAGTAAACAAGTAGAGAGAGATGAGCCTCGCCGCACTTGTCCTGAAGCTTTTAGAGCTTCTCCTTTTGAGTTTGAATCAATACCGACTGATCTGGATGAGGCGCTCTGTGATGCTGACCATTACTCTGGACCATTGCATTTGGCGCATTTGCTTTGTGTGAGATGTTGTGTTTGTTGTTTGCGTGTGACAGAACAAGAGCTTTCTTCGGCTATTAGTGTCGTGTCAATTTTAAAACCTTGGAGCATCCTAATGTGTCTAAAGAGTGCTCTGTCAGGGAGAAGTGGCCAAGTGGAGAATATGAATGGTCAGCAAGTGTGTGTGTGTGTGTGTGTGTGTGTGTGTGTGAGCTCTGAGTGCAGCCCTGAGGTGTTTTTTTTTTCTTTTTTCTTTATTGAAACGTGATTTAGAGATCGGACTTTAAGTCAAGCCAATTACTACATCACAACTCTCCCCGTCAGGGTTAAGTGGACTATCAGAAAAACACTGGGCGTAAATCACATCCCGCCGTCGGACTTCAAATGGGTTTGGTGACAGTCGTGACGCCGAGGGAGAGAATGATGGAAAAAACAAGTGCGGAGACTCGGAGCCTTAAATTTGGTTATAAAAGCATAATCCAGTTTTAGTCAATCAGATTGCTCGGTGAATATCGCCTCGACATCAATATTAACTTAGTTGTTTTCTCTCCGGTCGCTCAGACATTTTTTTTTGGGCCCTCTGCTCCATCTGCTTTCAGCCGACTCGGTCAAGGCCATCGCAATATTTTAAAAGTGTGCCGCTGGAAGATTTGTGATAGTAAACATCTATCACCAGAATGTCCTGGATTCTTCAAAGCATGTTATTATTTAATTATTTTCAGCCTGGAAAAATAGGATCTCAGCCACATACTGGGTTCAATTACAGAGGCTGCTATCATCAGGGAGGACAGCTCAGCAGTTCAGGCTTCATTAAAGAAGGGGGAACTGTATTATTATTATTTTTTAAGCACTGCCAGTCAGAAACATGCATATGCTAATGTACATTACACAGTTGCACAGAGTGGTGCTCCGAGGAACGACGCTCTGACTGACCCCTTATGAATATAGAAGAGCCTCTGTAATTGCAGTTATTCCTACAAACACTACACAACCAGCATGTTTTGAGTTTTAATTTACATGGTGTGTTAAAAATCTGTTCCACACGAAGTAAAGTTAAACGCTTGTATTTCCTCAGTAACAGCAGATTGTGGGACTGTAGGAGACCTCCTACAGATGACTAATCACCTCATATTACTCAGTGTTTCGGGACTTTTCAGGACATTTCAGCTTTTACTTTTGTATGACAAAACTACTTTGCACAGCTCTCGTGCACCCACTGTAGCCTCAGTGCTCTCTGCACTTGCTTTGTTGGTTTTCAATCTGTGTTACAGCATGTGTGTTGGCATTAAGTTATTAGCTGCCGTCTTGCCTTTGGCTTCAGCTGGCTCCGACTTTCTGTTACAGACTATGAAATCTGTCAAGTCCACAAACAAAACTGCAACATCTTTGAAATTTTTTTTTTCTTTCTTTCAGCTTGGATCAGTCATGCTCTTTTCTGTTCTTATACAGCCACTAAAGGTACACAGGGTTAGAGGAAGGTTAATTGGGTATCAAAAGGTGAGCCGCTGCTGACACCGCTAATACCCGCAAGCGCTAAACAGATGCAAATTGCGCATGAAAACGGATCTTAGCGGTCATCTCTTACTTACGCCAGAGGCTATTACTGTCACTTAAAAGGATCTGCATGGAATATGCTGTTGCATTTTGTAGCATGTTCGACATTGAAGACCTTATCATCGCTGTCGCAGGGAATATACGACACGAAAGGTTATTTCACTAATGGAGTTTTTCACATTGAAAGGAGGACTTTCGGCGATGCATTTGTGCCTTAAGTGTAACCATTAAACACAAGTCAGTCAGTTTAATTGTATTGTTTTAGCGCGATGCTAGGGATGGTAATGCCTGCTGGTTCCCTGCTTAGGTCCAGACTCAATTAACTGCCAATAAATGCAGAACATAAACTTTAATAACTTCACTTATCCCCTGACTGTTCACTGCCCCCCAGCAGGTCATTGTTTTCACTTGGACTTTGAAACAGTTCATCATCTACTTATGGCTTGACAGAAAATATCCACACAGAAGTTTTTAGATGATATGATGACTATCTTTTTCTCTAGTACTAATTAGCATTGTTGGTTTTTAGTGAAATAACTTGACAAATATTGGATGGATCCCTGTGGATTTTGGTAGATGCCCCCCTCAGGATGAACTGTTACCACTTTAAATGTGTTATTGTTATTTGGTCAAAAGTTACATTTTTCCTGAATACTCTCCTGAAACTGCAAAACCCAACTGTGTTTCTATGTTACAGCAAAGCAGAATAAGCTAATGAGCTAATATAGTGAGCATGGTACATCAGTATGTGGATGTTGTTATTGATAGCATGACAGGAAGTTCAAAGTATCACTCTGCCTAATTACAGCCTCACGGAGTCACTAACATGGCTACAGGATTACCAGATAACAGAAAGGGCGTTGATTCAGTTGCCGTTGATCTATTCATGTTGCAACAGTAATATCAGAAGCCTCAATGACGAGACAAGCCTTTGAAACAAACCATGAAATTGATGACAAGCCGACAAGTAAGCCACAGAATCCATTGAAACGAAGAACAATTTATTCAAATTAGCCATTAAGATCAATGCCATGCCGACAATAGAAAGTTAACTACACACGGTGCTCTAAAAAGTCATTATTGTGCGCCGGTGGCTTTTTGGGGTTTTTTTTTTTTTTTTAGTCCTTTTTAACCTTTTTCAGAGTGTGTGTTTGTATCACTCAGTCCAAGCTGGTAATTGATTGTATGGTAGGATTGTGGATATAGTTGAGTGCAGCGAGGAGATTAGAGAGTAAGTGGAGGATTACAGTTGCCGTGGCGATTAAGTATAATACATATAGACAAAATGTCAGATAGACTAGACTGTACTGGACAGCTGTGTTATGCTATGGTATTACACCACTAGACTGCCTGTCCTGTATGTTTTGGAAAGCTTCATGAAACCACTTCAGTTAGTTGCACCGTCGTGTTGCCAGGTTTGTTTTTAAATTAGGTATTATATCTCGTGATTTATTATCAAGTGGCTTCATTTCCATCTATCTGTCTTGTTAAAATGTTTTGTATTAATGATGTGTCAGTCCATGCCTTCCCTCCATTTGAGTGATTAACAGGATTAATTTATGTATTCGTGATGATTTCCTGCCTCTGCAACGCCGCGAAAGTGTTAGCGTATGGACTTTCCGCAACGAATCAAACCAATGTGTACAAGTGTTTATGAACAACTGCATATTTCAGGAATCGCTTTAGTTCACTATAATTGGACAGGCCTTTCATCTCTCGCACTGGCTGCTTTTGAATATGCGCTTCCTCATCGAGACAGATCAAAGGCACCACTTACAGATTAAAATGAAGGCTGTGTGTGTGTGTGTGTGTGTGTGTGTGTGTGTGTGTGTGTGGGGTGGGGGGGGGACATGCATGTATGTGTGTTTGTGAATACTCATCACGAAGCGAACGTCTGAGGGAACATTGATAGCGGCCCCCTCTTTTCCATGTTTATCACTTTTTATCTGTTTGTCTTAATCCTTATCTAACTTCACTGCTCAGCAACCAGCCAAATTATATCAAATCTGAAACACTAATGTAACTGCAGGAGGGAAAACCCAACTTAGACTTGTGGGTGTTTAAAGCTGTATGAAGGGGTTTTGAGGAATAGGGTGCAAAATGTAAACTTTAAACTATACTAACACCAACATGCAGTGGTAATAAGATATGTTGCAGCAAGAAAGAAACAACCAGATTTATTTTTTTCCAAATGCATTCTCTTTTTTCAACAGACCCCACAGTTCTAATAATAGTAATCAATTTTAATTACCGTATTTTCTGGACTATTGAGCACACCTGTCTATAAGCCGCTATTGAATTTATTCCAACAGTTTCATGTGGTCCACTCTGACTGGGTCTGATGTGACGATGCTAAATGTATCGGAGCTAGCTTGTAAAATGCTAATGAGCTTCGTGCCGCCGATACATGAGCCACACCGGTGTTCGAGTTCAAAGCGTCGGAAAAAAGTAGCGGCTTATAGTCCGGAAAATACGGTACATCTTTACCTTTCCCAAACGGTTGAATTGTCAGTCTATGGTAGAGGCATCTTTTAAGAAAACTATTTGACCCTGATAAAATGTTTTTTTGATGTATCAAGTTGCATACTTGTGTTTAGAAACTCCACAGGAACCATAATATGTTGAAAAAATTAAGTTCAACACATTTTTCCTTAAGATACAGTCACTCAAAATGTACTTTACCAAATTGTCAGTTACAGAGTCAATAAAAAGTTGAATTTTCAGCAATGTCCTAATCTACTAACATTTCTGTGTGTTAGTTTTACTGCGAAAATTGTGTAACATCTTGACAAAACTGATTTGATTGTGTTTTCACCTCCAGGAAAGTGAATGTGTTCCTCTAATCTTTCCCTTTCTTTCCCAGCCACTTTGAATTAACGCCCTTTTGCACTAGACTAGTAGCGAACACAGTCATCTGGTGTTACCTTGTGTGCATAGAGGACCCCTGTCCACTGTTTCACAAGGAGAACAGTTTTGTAAATTGGGATATTGATTCTCAGTTGGATCTACCCCACTAGAAACTCTGTCACATTAGGAGGCATTTCCAATTCAGTATAAGAAAACATTTCTTAAGGAGCTTTTTTATTGCTCCCTTGCTCTGTGGGAGCTTGTTCTCTCTTTCAATACATGTTTAAATGTTTTCATTCACTGCATTCCCAGACATTTGTTTCTTAATTTGTAAAAAGTGTGGATGTTTGGGAATAAGGGACTTCATGAGTAGAAGGAGAGCTTGTTTCCATTTATTAATGTCGAGGTGTGATTGTGATAATGTCGTGTGAATGGACAGAAAAGGTTTTGTCCTTTTTATATGAAGTTCATGACAACTGTTGATAAGATTGTTGACAAGATGTTGTGGTGTCTCAAATTGTTCAGTTTGTTGCATTTGTCAGATGTTTTTAGTAGAAACTGCTCGATGTACTTCTTGTACACGCCTGCAAACTGTTCAACAGGACAGTAATAACACAAAATCAATTTTTACTTCAGATGCAATAACGATCTAAAGGTTCCTGCTGGTGCATCTATTAGTGGATTGTTCCCAGCTTCTGGGAATCTGACCAAGACCATTGAACCACAGTGATGAGTAATGGTCACAAGTGTGAATATAAAACATGTTAATGCTGTTTTTTCCCAATAGAAATACACCTGAAGACACTGTATGGGCAGTGAGTCACATCTTATTGTACTTAGACTCATTAGTTGTAATGTCTGTCTTGTTATCTTCTTATCCTCTCTCCTTGGCCATGTAATAATTTTACAAAGTCCCTGGTTTGTGATTTTGCAGATTAGTGACAGTATTGCTGACTAAGTCATTACTCTCCTATCACTTCAGATGTCATGTGGTCGGTCTCACATTGTCGGGCCACTGGCTCATCGTATGACCCTGTGTGACTCGCTCAGCTCTCCCAGGGAAGTCAGGATGATGTTTAACGTGTATATTTTCATCCATCTGTGGCTTTGAAGTCACAAGGCAAACTTATGTAACATTGGTGTCTCCTTCAGTGCCGTCTGAGAGATGTGTGTCGTAGCCCCAGCGGGGCTGGCCCAGTCTATGTGTGTGTTTGCCACTGTTCTCGCCCTGCGAACACCCTCTCATCTTCATTTGAGGTACTGAGCCGTGGCAGACGCCACAGAGGCCCAGATGAGCACAAGCAGCGCTCCTTTCCTTTCCTTTTTTTTTTCCTCGTCTCTCTCATTTTCCTCCCACTCCTCATCCTCCTGCTCCTCAGTGATGGAAGCAGCTGTTGTTTGTTCATTAACTTCTTTTAGGTAGCACACATCTCCCACAGTGTTTAAGTGGTGTGTTTGGGCAATTACACAATACAAGACTTTCAAACTCTCCCACACACACACACACACACACACACACACACACACACACTGCAAAGACAAATGTACTCTAAAACATATTATTTTACCTTTAGCACGCCTCTTTCTCTTTATGTCTCTCAACATTGCCTTTTCACATTCATTGTTTGTGTCTCTTCATCAGACTAATTTAGTTTCCTTTGCTGTGAAGAGTCTAACCTCTGTTTTACAACGCTGCTCTTGAGAGCGTGGCTTTTGTTTGATCAGTCAGAAAATCGGGGGAAGAGAAAAGGCACCGACAGATCAAACTGAGGGATGTGTATACTTTCATACAGACTCAAAACCATTTCCCTCTGTGTGAATCTACGCGAAGAAGGAAATGTCAGTCTTTCCAGGCCACACACTGTCTTTCTGATCTTTACGTCTCCCTCTCTCCCCAGCTCTCCTGTCCCTCATGCAGACTCATTTGAATAATCCTCTGGTGTACTTGTAAGTGCAAGTTCAAAGCTGTGTCACCATGTCCTCCCTTCATACATTTGATTGAAAGCAGATTGCATTTGCCCTGATTTCCTCGGTGAGGTCATTTTAGTCTAAGGCACATCCAGAATCAACAAAGTCAGAGGGAGGGTTGGAGTCTGTTTATTTGTCGTGGTTATGATATAATGTCCTGAGTGGATCTGTAGAAAATTTATAGGAACAAGGAAGGAACTTTTTTTTTTTTTTTTTTTTAATCGATTGATCTAAGGGTTGAGTGACTTCTCCCTGAAAGTCGTGTAACTTCAGAAGAGATTTATGTAACATCATCAGTCTTCCCAGGCCTTTACACAGAGGAGGCGAATCCTTTATAATTGGCCCTGTCAAACAATGTGGGGCCCCGAGAGTTCTCATTTACAGTCGATCAATTTTTCAAAACTTTGATACTGTACGCTTTTTCTAAACTGTCCTTTAATGTTTATTGAACCAATATGTACTGATTAGGCCTGTGCTGTTGTAAATCAATCTAATGGCGCATTTACACTGGTACCTACTCGCTTCGCTTCGGTTTTGGCGCATTAACACTGGCAAAAAAGTACCTGGAACTTGGTACCTGGTACAACTTTTCGTACCTCCTCTCCGGCGGTTCCAAAAAAAGTACCCGGTCAGGTCGGAGCAGGTACTAAAATCTTATTGGTCGGAATCGTCACTGTGTCGTTGCGTCATCACTGCGTTGGCAGGTAATCTGTCCCCACAAACACGCCATTTTTAAATCTTCAGCAAACCGTGCAGACGTGTTTGAAATAACAACAAGAAGAGAATCTGTTAGAAATCCTGCCCCATGGACTCAGGACGAGGTGCAAACCTTTCTGTCATTAGTCGCCGATGAGAAAATTCAGCGGGAGCTGGACGGTGCGCTCAGAAACGAAAGAATCACATAAAAGATGATGTCACGAATGAAGGCCAGCTACACAGAGGAGGGACTATCCTCAGCAATGTAAATGCAACCGAAGGGGAGCTGAACCTGAGGTCGAGACCGAGACAAGACCGAGACTGTATATCGAAGAAAAATCACAACAGAGCCAAATATCTTTTTTTTTTTAAATTAAGTTTGCGGTTACAGAAATGCAACAGCAACAAAAACTAATTTTCGTGGCGTCTCCAGTCGTCTTCATCCAGTCTCTGTGTACAGGGGACATGTCACTCCGGGTGTCCCAAAGACCACATGACACCAGGAAGGCAGCAGCTACTTATACTTTTCTCACTTATCACAGTAGTGCTGGTCTGGTCTTGACCGGTCTTGATCAAAAAACCCAAGTCCACCCTATCCGAGACAAGATCGAGTAAAAAGTCTTCGATTCTGAGATGAGACCAAGACCCTTAAAAAGTGACCGGTCTGGAGTACTACAACACTACGTCAAAGCGTCCATAAGCTGGACTCTAAGTTGCTCCTAATGTTAGCTAGCACTTAGCATTAGCACTACACTAATGTAAAAAAGGTCGTAAATAAGTGCAGTTCAATCTATTTACCACAAAAGAAGTCAAAATGCGACAGTTGTTGCCTCTATGCTTACTCTATAAATTACATCTCCATGAACAGGAAGTGTGAGTCCATGAGGCTCAGGCAGGAGCTGACTTATCTTCATACTTATAATATGACATGATTTCTAGCTTAGTTTCATATTTATTCACCGTTGACGATCACTAATCATCATCCAAAGAAAAACTAAACCGGACTCTCTGAACAACTCCTTCCACTATGCTACTTTATACTCTTACTTATCCATTGATAAAAATGCTGAACATGGCTGCACAATAAAGACAGAGATCAGGTGACGCTCACCCTTAGTTCGCCTCGTTACTGAAAATCAAAGGCAATTGTTTCACACGGCGCCAACACAGGAAATTGGCTTTGATGTCAGGCTGACAGGTGAGAGAATACAATTTGCTGATTTTACTTGTGGGTGGGGAGTTTTGTCAGGTCTACAGAGGCCTCATGCGAAAACCTTCAGGGCAGGATTTCTCTTTTTTTTTTCCTAGAATATTGGTATGCACGTCCTCTTCAATCTACATCCGAGCTAATGCGGTGTGACGCTGTACCACTTTCATGTTGGAATCGGTTTCTCAGGACGACTGACTCAATTTATTCCTTTTTTTTTTTACCCCCCTCCTCCTCCTCTATCTGTCCTTTCTCTATCTTTCCAGTTGTTTCTGCTCAGCTCGGACTTGGAGAGGCTAAAAGGTGACAGTGTGTTTCAGTACCAATCTGTGTTCACCGTGCTCCCGTCTCCATCCTCCAACTTCATACTGGTTGTTTCTGTGCCAGCGTTTGCGAGTCTGAGACAGATAGATGGAGGGAGTGTGAAAAGGAAGTGGCCAGCTGCTCGGCGGTGTGCTGTGAATGTACGACGCTCGTCTCCTCTCCTCTCCATCTCGCTGTCTTCGCGACTCTCCCCTGGGTTTCTCCGACACACTCCGTCAGCTTCACAGTCCGGGCTGCATCCATACCTCTCTGTCATGCTTTGTACGTCCTCTCCTTGCATGTATGTTTCCCTCTGAATGTTTATCTCTGCGTCTTTGACAAGCTCTGCTGCACATCCTTTATTTCAGCCATGCATGTCTTTTTTTGTTGTTTTTGTGCAACACAGGACTCTCTCCAATGACTGGCAGCTGCAGGAAAAAAGGTGACAAACAACACCTCTATAAATACCGCTGGGTAATTAAACTTTCAAACCCATCAATACAGCCTCCATGTGGTGAGCGGTTTATATATTATTACTGTTTTATTGATTTATTGGGAGGCAGGGACAGCTGTAGTCACACATATCCACACTTAAGTTGTTGCACAGGTTTCTCACTTTGACACCTGTCGTCGTTTCTTCTTCTGCTCTTCCTGTGCGCAGCCATGACTCACATCCGCTTGGTTGTTTTTTTCAGCTGATTAAGTTGTTGGAGCAGGAGGATGACACACCGGTTGTTTTTCCGTCATGCAAGGAGTTAATGTTAAAACCACACATGCCTGGAGGATGGAGGTGTGTATCAAGCCTACTTCTGAATTATGTTTTAAGTGCTGACTTTACTCCTAAAAGAGTATTTTTAAATTGCAGCGATGTCACTTTATCAACCCGGCGTCTGCCACCGTAATCTAAAAGTCTTATCTGGCGTTATATCCATCTCTTTGTGGAAATTCATCTCCCTCCGGCTCGCAGCAATCAGTGGGGTAAATGTTGACAGTGTGTTTTTTTGCTGACAGAAGTGCAACTCGTGAGTTTGTTTCATATCCCAGCTACGAAGCCGCAGTCGACGGAGTACATCCACCACGCAGCACTTCTCCACACACTCCAGTTTTAACAAGGTGTTTTAAAGTACTACGTTAAAGTCAGGAGGCTGAAGCGACTTCATGCGTTACTTACTTTGCAAGATGCGCTTTGATCTGCATCTGTGGTTATGCTCAGGTCAATATCAAGAACACCAGCCTGTCCCAGAGCGAGTATGTAGAGTTAGACTTGCTTCAAACCTTCAGTATGTGTTGTGGAAAAAATACTTTTAGTAGGATTGGGATACCTGTGAAGCAAAAGGCTGGATTCAGAGTGGATTTCAGAAACCAAATGTGACAAAAAGTGATCAAACACAACATCTATATTCGATAGATAAGTCTCCTTAAAGAAAAGAAAACAAAGAAGTCAGTGTAAGGACTTGCAGTAACTTACATTTTTGTACAACAAAGTAAAAAAGAAAGGTTTTGTCACCATAAAATCTAGATTGCAAGCAATACTGACATTACTTTTATTCATTTAATCTACAATATATTTAATAATGTATATTTGTATTTGTTGTGGGTCAGATAAGACGTCTAAAAGTTAATTCATACTTTATGCAAAGGGTGCGCACGCCACTTGCAGACCACCAACGTGCTCTGCAGATACGCTCAATTCATACTTGGCCGACGCGCTCCACACATGTGCACTAATGACTTGAGTTTTACTCATCAACACAGCTCACATGCAGTTGCTCGCATGTCACATTTTTTGGTCGGCTCTGCGTCTGTCCGCTCGAGCGTGCTGACGTGTTGGATGACAAGATTTACATCACGCAGACCCTGGTGCACCAACGCACACAGGCGGAGGTGGAAATTATGAATTACCGTATTTTCCGGACTATTGAGCGCACCTGTCTATAAGCCGCTATTGAATTTATTTGAACAGTTTCAAGAGCTTGCTAGCTTGTAAAAAGCTAACGAGCTTCGTGCCACCGATACATGAGCCACACTGGTGTTTAAGCTGCAGGGTTCAAAGCGTCAGAAAAAAGTAGCGGCTTATAGTCCGGAAAATACGGTAGCCTTGACTGGATGTGTGTGTTGTTTCATTCTGCTGTCTCCTCAAGTTAAACACTTAGTCACTGTAAGTTGATTCTCTAGTTAATTATGTACCTGAAAGCTACAGTGTGATGTTTAGAGCACTGTTATACCCCTGTCACACTACTGGAGAATCGGGATGATTTCAGGTCCGATTATCTTCCCAGATTATCCTGTAGTGTGAGAGGTTATCAGAACAAACCTTAGAACTTCTGAACTCCTCACAGATGAAATGAGAAATGATGAAATGTGAGGAAAACATCTGGAAGAATACGCCGGCTATTGTATTCTTGCAAGATTCCCGACGTCCCCTTTATGCTTGACTGGGACGCTGAGAATCTTGCGAGACTACACTAGCTAGCATGCCGTTAGCAGCTATAGCAGCTATATACAGTATACCAAAAGCTCCCAATGAAGAACCGACAACCCATGTTCACTTCATCTCACCAAACATTTCTTCATCAATACTCCTTTTATCCTGGGTTTTCCTGATCAGCCAGAGTGAGCATGTTTGAGATTTTAACGAAGATTATCCGTTAAGATTCTCAAGATCCGTGTGATGCATCTCGATTCAAAACACAGTCAGGATCTTCAAACTCCTGTAGTGTGACCCAGGTCAGAGGAGCTTGTTGATTGGTGTGACCTTATCCAATGTTGCATTTGGAGTAAATAGAGTACATTTATATAGCGCTTTCATGACCTAAGCTAGGTCCCAAAGCGCTTTACAAGGCACCTCATTCACCCATTCACACACACACTCACACAACAATGGCTACAGAGCTGCCATGCAAGGCGCTAGCCACCATTGGGAGCAACTTAGGGTTCAGCGTCTTGCCCAAGGACACTTCGACTTGTGGACAGGAGGAGCTGGGGATCAAACCCATGACCTTACAATTCACAGGCGACCCACACTACCACCTGAGCCACAGCCGCCCATTTAACTAAACATGACAATAGCAGGATGGATTACGTAATCCTGGACAGCAAAACACAGGATTTCTAAATCTGGATAATTCTGATCCCACGTTTTGAGCAAGTCAAAGCAGGTGTCATCTGCAAAGTAAAAAAAAAAAAAAACAGTTATTTTTAATAATGGATTATTTCAGTCATTATTGAAGCTTCCAGCTGTAGTTCAGTTTTTATATGCCAAACACTT
>OOFC01037382.1:0-26428 GCA_900323345.1 Pseudochromis fuscus
TCCGCCTGCCTGGCCTCGGTTGCACGTCCAATAATGTCATTTTTCCAGTACTCCAGTTCTCACACCAATCCTGGTTTGTTTGAACTTCATCTGCAAGTCACTTCAAATACTTTTGTTAAGAAAGAGATGCTCACAAATATTCTGTTTTAAATATAAAAAATAAATAAATAGAAGAAAGCATGAGTTCACTCTGACCTTGGAAACAGTTGTTTGCTGCTCAACCCACTGAGCATATTTCAAAGCTGCAGAAAAAGCTGGTAAATAAAACATGAGTCAATCACATCTTTTTGTTAAAGTCTTGTTATGGTGGTGGTTATTATTCTCTTACATTTGGGAATTTAATTTGAATGCAAGTAAAGTATTAGCATTTTTTCCACATCAGTGTTTTCAAACAAAAGTAGAACAAAATGATTCCTGTCTTATTCTATAAACTATAAATGTAGCTTAAAAAACTCATGAAAGTACCAAATTGTACATACAGGTACAGTGCTGTGGGTCTGTCAGTGACGTGGAGCGCCCCCAGATTAAGCTGTGTGATTGATGTCTGTCCTGGTTCTGCCAAACCAAAGTGGACTTGGACACTTTGTGTTAAGTCTCTCAGCAAACAGCAACATTTAGGGGGCTAAGAAGCAGCAGATTCTGAGGCTCAACATATAGATTCACAGCTTTAGGGTGTTCCTGCCAAAATAAACCTGTTAAGCCTTTTCCAAAGCTTCAATGGTTCCAAGCAGTTACAAAAATGACATTGATTTGATGTGACACAGGCTGCTACACTGATTCCCTCATCTTAACAACTATTGGATCATTATTCTGCCTTCCTGTACATAGTGTCCTCATCTTAATAATTGTCTGTTTACATTTCAGTACTTTGGTACTTTGTATGCTGCATGCATACTTAGCAAATAAAGCTGATTCTGATGTTTTGAAACCTGTAATTCTTGTGATGTAATGTCCCACAGTTAAAAACCAGTATGTTATTTCCATTTTGTCAAGAACCAGTGTCCTACATCCTTTCTCCTGTGGGTCACACAGGTCTCTGTTTGATCTGTCTCAACTCGTCCACACAGTCTGGAGCTAAATGGCCCACAAAGGGGAAGTGCAGGGCTACTGACTGACCCCTAGTTCCTCAAGGTGTCATTTTTCGCCAGGACAGTTGACTTCTTCACCTGGGAGATTGTCAGAGAATTTCTCACCGGCTTGTTTATGGGTTGCCTCCTTGTTGTGTTTTTACTGCCGTGAGCGTCCACATTGTCCTGTGGCCTGTGAGACAGATGTTTGAGTTTGTGGTGGTCACAGCTGTGGCTTTCACATGCAAAATATACATATCCATCTGTACACTGTTAGGATAATATAAATCCAGATAATAAGCCTTTGTCTTGATTTTAAGCTTACGTGAGATATGCTTTTAATTTATTTTCATTGCTGCGGTCGTATTTGATTACTTCATTGCCTGATTTTAATAAGAAATGAATCAAGACTGCCACCTGCTGCAAAAAAATGTAAACATAAAAAATCAGTTGTGCAATTTAGAAGGGTTTGGATTTCTATCACATGTTCAAGCAATACTGTGCAGCAGGAGGATATATGCCCAGCTTGCAGAACACTATAATAATAAAATAATACAACGTATATACATCCATACATGGGGCATTTCCAACAACAGCACTATTGAAAAAGCAGGGTACTGATTAATATGTTCAAAATTGCAAACAGCAGTAAAAAAAAAGGTGCATTTATGTTACAATATCACTACTCTCATATTAAAAACCTGTAGTGGAATGTGCCTCTGTGTTCCACAATCAAAGATTCATGAAAAAAACAATAGAAATATAAATTCTGCAATAGAAATATAAACTATGAGAGCTACAGAACAAACTGTGTATGCATGTATTTTGCAAGATATTGTGCAGTTACATATGTGTATGCTGAAAAGTGTAAACAGTGCAACTATGCGAGTACCAGTATCTTCCATGTACATAACTATATTACTGTAACAAAACACACCTATGCTTCAGTATGACGATGTGTTATTAAGTTAATATGCTGTTTGAAGGTCACAGGGTGCTCACATTATATAAAACTACCAACAGAAATGACATCTTTCTAAGCCACACCTACTTGTGGTTTCCTTGAAGGTGATTGGAGGTTCTCCTTCCTGACGTCATATCCAGGAAAAACACGCTAATCCTTTTCATACACATATCAAACATGGAGGAAGATAGTTCCCAAATACTTGAAGATGCACACTCTGAGTTTAAAAAGCAGAATTTTAAACAGGCAGAGGAGCTGTACACAAAGTTTATCTCGTCCTGCTTACAGTCCAGGTACCATTTGTCTTTTCTGGAGAGGTTAAAATAGCTAACGGTTGGCCACTGTAAGCTAGCTCGGTGTAGTAACGTATTCTGCTACCCGTAAAATTCTTAGCCCCAGGTTTTCACTAACTGCTCAGCTCTCTTTTTGACTCTCTGTCTTTGCTGTTTAACTGCATTAATTGTTATTAAAAATGAATTGTTACTGTGTCATATGTGTGCAGGGAATGTGAAGCTGGTAACTTGGCCACTGCTTACAACAACCGTGGACAGATAAAGTACTTCCGGGTGGATTTCCATGAAGCAGTAGAGGACTACACTTCAGCACTACAGGCTGACAGCCAGTTTGAAATACCTTTCTACAACAGAGGACTCATCCACTATAGATTAGGTAAGAATGGGAACATTCAGGTCAGAAACTAAAGGGTTTTAATATCTATCTGTCATCAACAAGCCACACAGGACAAATAAAGGACAGTTTCTCTACTTTGTGTTTCTTTAGTAGTGCATGTTAAATGTTTGGAACCAGAACCCATTAAATAAATGTGAACCTAAGACCATACATGGTGCAAGAGATCATTTAATAATATGATGTGAATTCAAATCAAGGTAAAGTTGTGTATGTATGTATGTATATGTATAGATTTATATGTGTATTTATGTACATGCTTGTAAATGTGTATGTATATTTATGATTGGATTATTTCATGTTGAACTCATTTTTATTTATTTTGTTTTAATTTTATTTTTTACTGTTCATATAAAATTATTTATATTTTCAACTTAATTCTTGTCTATTCTGCAGCAGGAGAAATTTTAACAAACTCAGTTTTCTCTTGGGGATGAATAAAGTTTTTCTTATTCTAACTATATATAAACAATCCTCATTATAACTGACAAAGAACATGTTGATGTATGAAAATCCATACACTGTAGAAAAGGGTAAAAACATGTAAGAATTTGAACATTAAAACTCAAGACAAAAAAATCAAGACAAGCTCTCTCATACAAAAGTTTTAAAAATCCCTTATGAATGTTACAGACTCAGCCAGTGTGATTTCACTCAGAAAAATGTTACAAGCTTTGTTACATATGCCCAACACCATCATCAAAACACCAAATGTGAACGTACTGTCTTTTAGGAGAATGATGTTTCCTTCTGTATAGCTGCAGATGACAGCTTATTTTGTTTTTCAATTTGACCTGTCAACCCTTTTGTTCAGTTTAGTTAAAGCCATACCACATTTGGTGGTAAACACAGATGTATTCCCTAAAAGATAAAAACATGATGAGCTCTTCTGTTTAATTTGGATTTTTGTGTGTGTGTGACAGTGCATTGACATTATGCATTACATAACAGAATAGCAAAACAAATGAGCAAACCAAAAAACACATCACATTCATTGAACTACAAGTGGAAAGTTATGTTCTTTGTTTTTGACGTGGCCAGTTTTAGATATGGAGCCGTTATGGTGTGTGTACTTTTTTTTAAAACACTAGGTGGCGCTGTGTATTTGCAGTCCAATACCTTGACTCTTGACAAGCCCATCTGGCAGTATATTACCAAATCTAACATTATCTGTATCACATATTTACAGTTTTTGTCGTCTTTCAGGATTTTTTGATGATGCCAAGAAGGATTTCCAGCAAGCATTAAAGCTCAATCCAGATTTTGAAGACGCCAAAGTGAGCCTGCAGCAGACACTGGTGGACCAGCAAGAGAAGATAAACAGGGGCTACTGATGACCTCATAACTTCTAGAGGTCATATCATGTATACTCTGCAGTCAGCATCAGTTTGTTTAATTTATTTGTCAATCTCAGCACACATGAAGACAAAGCTGAAAATCAGATAATATATGCAAAATGCAAAACGAACATCCCACTGGATCAAGCGTGGTGATTGATGGATCTTTATTAAGCAGAGCATCAGTGTTTCTTTTCCACATTGACTCAAGAAAAAAAATGTAATAGCCTCATGAATGAAAGAGTATCATTGTATAAGTCTATGAGAGGACAGCGCAGACTAATCGATCCATTCACAGCAGGTGAAACAATGAGCCTGATAAATGTTATTGCACCACACACAGGAGACTTTGGGAGGAGATTTGTGACTATAAACAAACCACAATCAGGAGCTGACATATAACATGACGTACAAGGCAGTATAGGGAAAAACTAATTTATTTCTAATACCAAAAACAAATGTGTATATATATGTTTGGAATCAATGAAAAATAAATTATTTTTATTATATACGACTGGTTCATGTGTATTTATTTCCACAGACAGATTTTCCACACATCAAGCTCCTCCTTAGTGAGTCAGGTGGTGTCACTGATTCACTTCACCTGTGCAATTGTGATTGATTGATACATAAACCACCTGGTGAGTGCTGAGTACAGCAGTTCTCCTTCACGTCTGAGCTGGTTTGTTAGTGGGGCTTGCAGGGGTTTCAATGCCAAGTTCTTGGTAGTGGTTGGGTTCTTGTAATTTTGTTGTTGGACTGCATTCACACTGCAACATGCGGAGGCTTAAAAACATGTGAGTATATGTTCCTGTTTGGTTTTTGTAATGGCTGCTGTTTTATTGTTTCTAAATGATTTGTTCATTTGTTCAAGTTTGTTATGGAACTTGATGGCTGCAGTAATCGTCTTGGGTCAAGCAAGGCCAAATGTGAAGCTCAGTTCGCAGACAAGTAAAAGTAACTCACCTTTAATCACTCTATATCATGTTCAGTCCGCTACCACTTCACCTCACCGGTCTCTTCTTTAAACAGGCAGTGGTTTAAAGTCGGAGTGTTTAGGTAACCTAATGAGGCTAACGTTGGACGAGGCTCTGGCAGTGGGGAACCAGCTTGAAGTGGAAGCCATCAGTGAGTAAAACATCTGCTCATCATGACCAAGACTGGCTCACCACTTGGAGAAGTCATCAGTCATGTTTGTGGCTCTTTTCCAGATGGCACCCAACACATTGGGTTGACACCGACGTTGGCTGCTCAGTGTGGGTACAGCATGGAGTCTGACCCGTGGGGAAACACCAGAATCTACACGTCTTTGATGGGCTGCTACGTGGACAACAAGGTATGTTTAGTTGAAGTTACTGGAATCTTTCTTACTATGAAGAGTTAAATTGGGGTTGCAACTAATAACTATTCAACTATTAATTGGCTTATGAATCACAGAATGAATCTTATTTAGCATCAGCTTTTAAGCTTAGCTTGTGGTGGTTTAAATTATGCACCAATGGAAAGAATAACTGGCTCTCATTTGAAAATGCATCTGAATCAACTGCTCTACTGATGCAACAGCTAAATTGACATCTGCCACCATATTGTTCACCAGCTGCTAAAAGCAGTTGTACATGTGCAACTCTCAGCAGAGATGGGAAAGAATGGAGATGCCTCACTCTGTGGGAGGGGGAAAAAAAACACTGGCAACTATACTAATCGTTGCATCCAGATTTCATTCACAAATTTAACAACTTTTTTTTTTTAATGCAGAATTGTAAAGCATTCTCCACAGTAACCCCTTGTAATGTCATGCTCTACACTCAAAGATATTATTGTTGCAATGAGAAAATGGCAAATGTCCCCACTGAAGAACCTGTAGGTCAACTTTCTTAACTGTGAAACCATTTGCTCAACCAGCTAATGATTCTCTAAGGTTGAACACTCCTAATGGCACAATCCTAAAGGTTTTCCTTTTTCAATTTGCAGGAGGATACAACATTTAACATCGGCTTGAAACTCCGAATGTACAGGCACGGTCCATCAGATGTGTCTGAGCATGATGTGATGCAGACGTGCAGCTACTCTCGGTGGGCCTCCAGAGAGATTCTCTGTGAGAGGAACTACATGGAAGTACGTCCCCACTTGCATTAATGCTCTGATTGTAACTTGTGGGATTACAAACTAATGCCAGCATCCCTTATCGCCTTAGGTGTCAAACTACATGGCTGCATCTAATGTTAACACCAAGACACATCCTCAGGATATTGATGACTCTCAGCTGAATGTCATTCCTGGCGTATGTTTAAAAAAAAAAAAAAGTACCTCATATGATTTAACTCCAACTTAAGTTGGTGAGGATGTAAGGGGTGTGGTTTATATTCCCTTACTACAGGCCTCTGGTGAAACACATGGCATCTGGAAGATGACATTTTTCACTCCTGAACCGACGGCTATGGTGCTGAGGGAGGCCGAACAAGCCGGCTACATGGCCGTGACTACCTCGAGCCGTCTGGTTATGCGAAGCCCGTACAACACAGCAGAGACTTATTCAGAGGATGTAAGCAACACTCCCCACCCCCTCCTGTCAAGTTTACTTTCTGTTGAAGTGATGGTAACCACCACTCTTGTAGGTGGCTGGAATCCCCATGGAAGTTTTCAAGGTGAGCGTTTACTACAAGGCACAGGACGGTCTGAGTGTGGCGAACCTGGCGGCTGCTTGTCCCACCGGTGAGTATCAACAATCTCTGGATTTCACCATGATAAACCCTAAGCTGTTGCTCGGTTAACTCTCTTCTCTTTAACAGGTGGTGTTCTCTTCACCGAGGACCTAATCTCCTGGCACATACCCCGCCGTATCTCCCCCATCATGGATGGCAAATATAAAGTCCTAGAAATGCACATGGGCATCAACGGGAAGCGGCTGGATTCATCTCAGATGTCAGCACGGGGGTACACGCTGTCCGTCACAGACTTCCACATCCTCACTGAGATCCCAGTGGGCTCACCTGATGGTTACTACAAGGTTGGGAAGTCTCCAGATTGGATGTGCAATATGTGATGGGTCCATTTGCATGTTTTATTAAAATGCCATGAATAATTGCAGAGCCATGCCCCAGATTACCAGTACCACATCACCTACACTGTGGAGCCCATGCTTGAGGTACTGTGGAGGGCAGATAACACCCAAGAGGACACCAGATACAAGGTTTTGTTCCCAATTACGACCCCTCTAATGCCCCGACCGCCCCACATCGAAGACAGTAAGTCCCAGTTTTGAGGAGAGACTTAAAATTCATGTGTGGTGGGGGAAGGTACTGACCTCAAACTGTTCCTCAGATACCGTCCCAGAGGATCGGATGTTCACTGTTCAGTTGGGAACCTTCCTCCAAGATGTGGAGCTGAGAAACATTACCTTTTCCACTGGAGTTCTCACTACTGATGAGTGTAATGCAAGAGGCTTCACTGTCCAGGAGTACACCTTCCCCAATGGAACAAAATGCTTCTCTTTAAAAGTTCCCTTTGATGCTGATGTTGTCCTGAAGCATGTATGTAACGATCTCAGATTGGGGGAGGGGGAGTGTCGAAGCACTACCTATGGCATGATTAACTTTTTTTTTCTCTCAATTTGAAGAATACTGAACCCTTGGTCACGGCCTACTTCCTCCCTCTGACTGCCGGATTTATCATCCTCCCAGAAGAAATCCCCTTCGCCTTCTCAGCAGAGGCGCAGGCATTTCTGCACGACGTCGGTGAGGCTAATTTGCCTCAAAACTATATTCACAATCATTTTTAAACTACAGCAAGTTGTCTAATGGTACTCCCCTTCTATCCCTGCCAGTGCTGCCATCACTCACTGGCACCTGTGACCACAACAACTTTTACATCGGTGTGAAATACGGCAGTCAGGGCCACAACTTTCTGACCATGGTTGGCCCACGAGAGCTGACACCTGAGCTGGGTGAAGACTACAAGTTGCAAGAAAACGGCACACACTTCAGCTTTGTTGTCCCATACACTTCCCCAGACACAGGATTTGAGGTATATAAAGATTTCTTTAAATTTTCACTGGAACTCTGCTGCCCTGGATATAACCCCTTTCTCTCTTGCAGTTCATTACCTTGGATTCAATCAGAGTCCGACTTGACATGGTGCTCTGGGACACCACCAACCAGTGGGTGGTTGGCGATCTGTACCTGAATTGCTTCTTCCCCCTAATAACAACTAGTAAGATGTGCAAGTTTATTTCTACTTCCTGAGAATAGGATAATTAACTAATACACTTTTTTTTGTTTTTGTAAAGCATGCTACCCCAATGGCACAATAAGTGCTCTGGCTGTGAAGGTGGAATCTGTGCCCAATCTCATCCCAAGCCGACTAACTTTACGGGACCAGTCCTGCAAACCAGTTTCCAGTGACGACCGGTTTGCTCACTTCCTGTTCAGTGCTGATTCCTGTGGGACAACAAGAATTGTAAGTTTATTTAATGTCTACAAAGTGCTCTTTTGTTACATGTGTTAATGCATTTTCTCTCTTTGAAGTTCTTTGACAACAACATGCTGTATGAGAATGAGATTGGCCTGCCTTACAACAAAGGAGCAGCCTTCACAGTACCAGTGGATCTTGAGTACAAGTAGGAAGGCTTTTTAATCCTTGTGAACAATCTAGTTTGTCTTAACATTGAGGGTTAATCAGAGTGTCCACTATATAGGCATACTGTTTCCTGCTACTACACGGTCAACACAGCTCAGACCCTTGCCTTCAGTCATAAACCGAGAGTCCACGAGCCCAGAGCAGAGATTGGGTTTGGACAGCTGATGGTGCAAATGAGGCTTGCCCAGGGTAAGGTTGACATCTACTTGGACTTGTCTACTTGTCTTATGGGTGCATACAAATTCCTTATCAAACTGGACAATGATTTGACTCTTCTCCCAGATTCTTCATACGAGCACTTCTACCAAGCTGAAGATTACCCAGTAGCAAAATATCTGCGACAGCCTCTGTACTTCGAGGTGGAGCTGATGCACTCCACAGACCCACAGCTGGAGCTCATTGTGGAGAACTGTTGGGCTACTCTTCAAGAGGACAGGACATCTCTACCCAGCTGGGACATCATTGTGAACAGGTAACGGATTGAAGAGTATAACTTCATTGTAATTCTGGGAACTCTAGGGTAGCTCGTATCCTGCTTGGTGAGACACTTTGGTATTTAAGGAATCTAGAATACATTTTAATACCAGCTTTAATGTTTAATTCCCAAGTTGTGAGAACCGTGACGACAACGATGCCTATGTGACCGTCTTCCACGCTGTGACAAGCGACACCAGAGTTGCAGTCCCATCCCACTTCAAACGCTTCTCTATGAAGATGTTCACCTTTATTGAAGATAACCAGGTTCTGAAAGATGAGGTAAGACTTGTACATCCCAGTAATGAGTCTGGCTGCATCTATCACATTTACTAAATGCCTCTCTGTCTACAGATCTATGTACACTGTGATGCAGTGATTTGTGAACCACACAACCAGGCAGATCGTGTCTGCAAAGGTCAGTGCGTGTATCCCACAGGCACGAGGAGTTCAGAACATCCCAGGACGAAGGGTACAAAGAGAGGTAGGTGTCCAAAATATGTATGTGGACTGAAACTGTCCTAAACTAAATTAGGATGTGCAGTTGACGTTTGTCTTGCATTTTACAGAGCGGAGAAGTACACACTTGACCCAAAAGGAAATCTCCTCTGGACCGATTCTTCTATTAAAACGATAGCCCAAATAAACATTTTTCTTAATATATTGTCCAGTTTTGGTGTTTTTGTCTGAAAGAGGTTCACACTTCAGTCACAATTGTTCAACTTGCAGTTCTAACACTGTTGCAGATTGGACAGAACATGCAACTCTACAATTTACCACTAGACAAACACTGCTATGTTCTCATTTTAGTAACTGGGAAAATACAAATGACACCAGATGACTTTGCAAAGCATCTGAGCATATCACACCTGAAATTTGTAAAGCAACGGTCTTGAACATCAGGAATATTTGCTGTCAAATTGAACTTTCCCTTGACCAATATATTGACTTGCAGTCAGGCTCATAGGCCAACTGCTGTTCTGATGGACGTTTTAACTTGTACCTTAATACCAACACTGGCAAAACGGCCCCTAGTTTCATTAGCCCTCAGTGCTGCCTTCGGCACTGAAGGTAATATTGGTATACAGGTTAGACCAGGAATGAAGTGGATGAAGGTTGTCACTGAAAACCCATCATCCTTGACCTGTGGTGTCCCCCAGGGTTCTGTCTTGGGGCCTTTATTATTCAACCCTTATATTCCATAACAAGATTTATCGCAGCTATGCTGATGACACCTGACTTTACTGAGCTCTTACCTAATGACTTTGATCCCTTGGAAGTTCTGTCAATACACTGTCCAATCTAACAGCTGAATGTCTCTGTCCTTCAGCTGAATGACAGTAATGTGAAAGCAATAACTCAGCCTTCTACCATCTCACACACATCCAAACTTGGAGGCTTTATGCTGAGCTTTACTACACACAGGGTTGAGGATTGGTGTAAAACAATGAAGTAACTTGCATAATGCAGCTGCTAGAGTCCTTACAACCAAAACCACTGACTGCATTACTGAAATCTGTCTTTCTGACCCATTAGCAATGATTGTTTCTTGATGCTTTTCTTGTGGCTTTCCCTGGTCACCCACCTGGTTTGTCTGGTTCTGAATTTTCTTTGATTAAAGGGAGTTAAACTTCTAAATTGTTACCAACTGCTGCTTGACACAAATTGCTAGAGCTCGTGAATACTGTAAGGTTTACCTAAAAATACTTCATATGGCTAAGATTAACACAACTGGATTTTAGACCATTTAATGGACTGTTTTGTTTTGATACACATTCTCAAGGTTATTTCTGTTTTATGTTGTAAAGCTCTTAATTGTTTTGTGCCATATAAATATACTTCCCTTGTCTTTATTCTACACTTTAAATACCGATTAGCTACTCTAAGGTGGCCATGTTTTTGCCTACATTTGTCTATTTACTGAACAAAGCTAGTATATTGTTTTCATTTAAACCCAAGGAACAAATAATTACATTTTGGGCATGAAGTTGGACTGGCCCTGTCACATGGAGAACTTGAAGGGACAAAGCAGATTTTATTTGCTATGGAGTTTAAGATCATTCAATATCTGCAAGACTCTTCTGTGCAGCTTCTACCAGACTGGTGGATAGAACTTTGTTGTTTGTAGTGGTGTGTTAGGGATATGGAGCTCACGCCTTCAATAAAAACGAGCTCCATCGCTGGGACTGAGACAGTTCAGCAGGTAGTTGGGGTGAAAATACTCAGGAAACTGAACTCCATTATGAACAATACATCTCATTGGGTATTTGTTTTGCTGGTTGTTCATACTATTTTTCTATTTTTTACTGTACATATTCTGTATTTCATATTTTAACTTTTTGCCTTGTGCCTTCATTGTTGGATGTTTGTGGGGTTTGCAGTGTTTGTTGTTGCTGTTGTTAAAAAAAAAAAAAAAAAATCCTGCAAAGGATCAATATAGTATCTATGATCAGAGGCTGGGATCCCATTGGTATGGTTGCTGCTATGGTTAGTTGGATGTAAGGATGTTTCATTCTCAAACATAAAGAAAAATCTGGACATCTTAACCTTTTCTTGTAATAACATCTGGATCTTATTAGTGATAACTATTAAATCACTGTAGGCCAGAACTACTGCTGCTCCCTGCTTTAATGCAATTAAGCTTGATAAGTGTTTAAAAATGGCATGGTAAGTCTTGTTTGAACAGATGTAAACCTTTTCAAGAAACACCCATGGATACAATATGATTTACAAAGTATCCCAGTAGCATTAAGTAGATGGCAACTGGACTTGGTAGAAAAAAACAAAAAAAAAAACCAAACAAACAAGCTTTATTTGTCATTGCACATGCAGTACACAGTACAAACACACACAACGAAATGACATTTTCACCCTACAAACACAGGCCCCCTCCAAACAATCCACACATAGGGGACCCATAACATGCATGGAGAGGGCATAGGGTGAGGGCGCCGCTAGTCTCAGCGCACCCGAAGCAGTTAGGGGGGGCGGTGCCTTGCTCAAGGGCACCTCGGCAGTGCCCTGGAGGTGAACTGGTCCCTCTCCAGCCACCAAATACTTGATGTTTTGTCTCATCCGAGAGACTTCTTCAGTTCTGACTGACTGGTTGGGAGCAGCAGGTTTAAAGCCCTGGAGTTGTTGACAGGATAATAGCTTGTTAGCGCTCCAGTTGCTGTGACTTATGTTACCTGTATAACTGAGAATCTTTTCCACCAACCAAGAAACGATGCTAGTTCTGTGCTGGTGCCTGACTTAGCACCCGTTTGTGGGAGCGATGGTGGAAACACAGCGAGCGATAGCAGAAGAGTGGAGTAGTGACGTAACAGTTGGGTGTTTTGGCTCTGGATCTCAATGTAGACTTGCAAAACCAGGAACAGCAATTGTATGCACATGATCAGCTCCTCCATTTAAGCATTACAGCAAGGGTGCACTTTGCCGTCATGTGACCAGGAAGGACATGATTTCCCAAAACTGAATAAATACTGCACATAGCAATGCACAACTCCTTTAACTCAATTATGTTGTAACCAGAATATCTGCTGAAAAAAAAAATAATAATAATTCTTCATGGACTGATAGTAACAGGGTAACAGTAGTTTGTTAAGAGCAGCTAGCTTGTTGGGGAACCAGCTACCTAGTCAATGATTTACAGCCATTTTACAGTGACGCAACAACATGGCCCCAATTTTGCTTCCTGCCAATGGAAAAGCAAACCAGTTCATAGGAGAAACTGGATCTGAACCAACCAACCACCAGTTCTAGCACTGGTTCTTGTTTGGTGGAAAAGGTATTTGAAGTGTTGAGTTTGTGTAGAAATCCAAAGAAACAGACGCTGCTGACAAACATGTGTAACCAGATGTAGTTGTATGCACCTTTCTTCTGATGTGAAGTTTATATCATGTCATTTTCATGTCATAATTAAAGGATCAACATATACCTATTTGGGTTTCATAATTTGAATGTCTTGCCCTCTGATTTGGCAGATTTTTTTTTTTTTTTTTTTTTACACATTCTGGAAAGATTTAATACAAAAATGAATTCTTAAAAGAAAATTTATTAGGATCTTGTTAACTCAGAAGTATCGGTCCCAATGACACCTGATCCAGATTGGGTATGCCCGAAACATCCCGTCTTTGACCTGTGAAAGAGGAAAACAAATCTTAGTCACATCGAGTAGCAGATTTTAAACCTGCTTCATAAGACCATCAGCACACCCCCTTACCTTTTATCCCATTTTCTGGGTTTGAACATTGCCCACTACAAACTCCACCCAATGGATTTCTGGAGTCACAGATCACAACATCGCAGTGGACGAAGAGCTGCAAGAAACAGATTAAAGTCGAGGCTTTGGCGATTGGCACTTGGTCTTTTATAGTTCAAAACCTGCATTTGTTGTTTGAGTGGAAATTACCTGGCGACTCAAGTCATCTTGGTCATCAGCAAAGGCAAACATCTGGACCTCGAAGCGTTTCAAGTGAGAGGGATACTCAACTCTGGCATCAGTCCAAACTGGATGAAAGATCACCCCGTATGGGTCTACCGAGTTTGTACAGCTGGAAAGTTTCAAAGACCATTAACTGGGTAAGAGATGTTCAAGATAGTCCATCTTAATTGTAGCTGCCAAAAACCCCTTTGGCTTGATCGTGTTAGTTTCCTGGAAAGTTACCCATTAATGATGAGATTCCATCGGGGTTGGGACGTCGCGTCCTCGTCCAGTGTCGCCCAGCAGTTCTCCAGCTCCAGTGACACTTTTGGGTTTGTAGACTTCATCAGCTCAACCTCAAAATACAGTGGCTGCTGTAGATATTTCACTAATGGATAGTCCTCAAGTTTGTGAAACCCACTGTAGGAGTCATCTAAGTGGGAGAGAGTACATATTCATCTAAATGATTAAGGATTCAGCCATAAAAAAAAGGTCCATTTAACTTGAAAGTACATTGTTCTCATTGTCCCAACACTTGGTCCTTGAAAGCCAAATATTTTATTCCCCCAACTTCTGTACATTTGACTGCAACTACTTCCACATTGAGCTACAGAAACCAGTCAAAATGTTCTGATCTTTAGGGACATGTGCTGTAGTCATGTTTCCTTTGATATTCTATGTTACTATAGGAGTGAATGGAGAAGGTGTACAACTCCAACTTAAATTTTACTTTCAAATTTCCAAGTTCTACTTTTGAGTGTTTTCAAAATTCTTGGCAAATCTCAGCATTCACACATGTTCAGGAAATGCATTTCTAGATAGGTGCTCCAGGAGGTCCAATTACTTAGCATGTTTAGTACAAGATTTTGCATGTTGGTATCACATCAGATACAACCAACCACTTCATCTTGAAACTTGTCTCAGAACTGGAACATTTGGTGAGGCCATGAACATTCAAGTAAGAAATTAAACTTTCTCAAACAAGGGGCAAATTCTTATGAATGCAGAATATAGTCAACTTTCCATACCCAGAGCAAGTCTCATTACAACGTCCAGCTGGCCTTTTGCATTTTCAGCATATGGTTCGCTCCTTCGAGGTCGGGTGTGGAAGGACACAGCATGGGTTGAATTGATGTCGTAGTAACATGAAACCTTTAACCTGAAGGATGAAGAGATAGCACATCATTTATAGGGGGCAATATCAAAGCTCCAATTTTACAGTTTACAGTAAGAAATTTCCTTTTAAAAAACAAAAAAACAAAACAAAAAAAAAACCCAACTTTGATTTAAGCTGCATGTGCAACACAGAATTAAAACTCAACTGCTGTGCCGTTAGTGGTTGTTTCAGGGTTGCAACAACTAATCATCATTGTTTTTGGCCAGTTTGAGTTAAAGGCCAGTGAACCAAGTGTCTACCTGTAAGTGGCATCTGGCTCTTGTGGCTGATACTACACACAAAATCCAAATTGTCATTGTAAACTCACTCATACGCCGGTTCATCCGTCTCCAAGTCCTTACTTATTTGAAGCTCATCTGGCAGAGAGATTTCATTTATATACACCATCATGTTGGGCAAAAACTAACAGAATAAAAGGAAATGTAAATGTTATCAGGTCAGTCTTAGTGTCCAATCCTTGTCAGGAAGTTGTACAGCAGCGCACTACCTTTCTGGTGGTCCCACAGGTGCTCACTGTGAAGCTAAAGTAGGCGTACCGGTCGTCACTGTAGAGGGGACCACAGGTGGGGTCCCTGAGGGTGAGCTCACTGGGGTTCAGACTGGGAACACTTTCCACCTTCACAGCCAGAGCCGTCATGGTTCCATTGGGGAAACACTCTGAAGGGACAGGATTGGACACTTAGCGTGCATCAAGTGCTTTGACCAGAGTAGAAGATGGTCGGGTTCTCAAAAACAAACCAGTCAGTGGTGTGACGAAATTGCAACCCAGAGTGAATTCCTGGATATTAGCATCCGTTTCTGGATTGCGCAGAGACACATCCAGTCTGGCCCTGATAGAAGACGCCTCGATAGCCTGAGAAGTGGTGGACAAAGATGTCAACAGGACAAGAATTATTTAAAAAATTAAAAAAAAAAAAAAAAATCCACAAGTTCTAAAGTAGTGGTCCCCAATCCTGGTCCTCGAGGGCCGCTATCCTGCATGTTTTAGATGTGTCCCTCTTCCAACACCTGATTCAAATGATCAGGATGATTATACGGCTTCTGCAGAGCTGGATGATGAGCTGGTCATTTGAACAAGGTGGGTTGGAAGAGGGACACATCCAAAACATGCAGGATAGCAGCCCTTGAGGACCAGGATTGGGGACCCCTGTACTAAGGGATAATATTGTCTACACCAGGGTGGAAGATTAAGTCCCTTAGAAAAGTATTCTAGTCAGAAAATACAAACTTCAAGGGCTTAATCCAACTGTACTGATGCTATACAATGAACACTGTTGCCCTCTTGTGACTAAATAGCAACACCTGTTAAAACATTTGCCCAATACAATTGTTCTTGGCCCTGGACACAATTACCGTATTTTCCAGACTATTGAGCACACCTGTCTATAAGCCACTATTGAATTTATTCGAACAGTTTCATGGGGTCCACTTTGACCGGGTCTGATGTGATGAGGCTAAATGTATCGGCGGCGCGGAGCTTGCTAGCTTGTAAAAAGCTAACGAGCTTCGTGCCGCCGATACATGAGCCACACTGGTGTTTAAGCTGCAGGGTTCAAAGTGTCGGAAAAAAGTAGCAGCTTATAGTCCGGAAAATACAGTACATCTTCTGATCTTGCCCAAAAGTTAGTTTCAAACTTAATATCCTCTCTGAAACCCAACAAACTCCTTTGCAGAGTCAGTACCTCAAACACAGCATCAGGGGATGAAAACGGCACAACGAAGCTGAAGTGCGTCACATTCTCAGAGAAGCTGTACTCCTGAGCCAGGCTCGGACTCAGCAGTCGTTTCCCCACCGTGGTCTGAAAGTTCAAGCCTTGAGTTCCGTATTTCACCAGGATATAAAAGTTCTGATAGTCACAGCCACCAGAGACAGAGGGTGGATCTACAGATGAGGGGGAAATATCTAGATTTTAAGAAGAGACTGCAGGGAAAGCTATGGTATAAAGAGGTCAAACTGATGATGCTCCTCATTCTGCTGTGACTAAATCCATTATGTCCAAGAGTACCAACCCATGTCTGCTACAGTGGCCTCCACATGAGCAGTGTAAGAAAATGAAGTAAACTCATCCAGCACCAGCAAGCCAAAGGTCAGGTGTAGAGAGTAGACCGTAATCCCCATTTGCCTCTGTTGGGAAATTACCAGAACAATTATCAACCATATAAAAAAAAATAAAGTTAAATTTCCCAGGCTAAAATGAAGTCTTACAGTTTGCCGAACGACAGGATCTGTGAAGGGCACTTCAAGTGCGAAGATCTTAAAGCTGCCGTTAGGGGACATGTGCTCCACGATGTTAAAGCCTCTCATGCGGCACTCTGCCACAGACAAAACCTCAGCGGGGAAGGTGATGTTTATTAGTGCCACATCGGGGCCAAAATGGCCGAGCACTATTTTAAACACCCGCTGCTCTGGGACAGTCTCTGTGGGGCAGAGGGGGAGGAGTGAATGAGCAATTTCATTTCTTTAAAATGCAATTTCTCCACAACAACGTATGAGAGACTCACTGTCGATAACTTGAGGAGGCTGTTCCAGCAACGGCGTCGTGATGGGAAGGAAGACTTTGTATTTTGTGTCCTCCAGGTCTTCAGTCCAGACCAGCTCTAGCATCGGCTCGATGGTGTAAGAGATGAAGTACTGATTGTTCTGAACATGACTCTGCAAACATCAGATGTCCACAGTAAAGTTACATGAATTTCAGAGTCCACTTTAAGACACTATGTGCCCATGTTAACACTGGTTTGTGTAGAAGACAAAGATTTTGGTTTTACATGAACTGTTATTCTGGTGTACAGGAGCATTTCAGCCGTGACAGGTGGATATCACATCAGTGGATCTAAGACCCAACTTCCCCTCTAGGATCAATGAAGTATTGTGATAAAGTAGCTTTGAATCAGGGCAGCTGGTCTTAAATTCATGAACATGTGTCAATCTCTTCCAAGTCAAAACATCTTCATTAACCTTCAACCAAGTCCAGTTATCCTGACTTACAGCTACTTTGATAACATAACCTGGATGAATGAGGAACTTCAGAGCCTAGTAAACATGAACTGTTTCCAGATTTCTATTTTCATAAAGTATTGTTGTAGACAATGCAAGACTTAAATTTGGAAATGGGTACATTGTTTGTCCACAACATTTCAGAGCTGCCTGAGCGTTAACAGCCATTTGCATGAAAATATTAAATATAAAATGTGTTTGTTATTGACCTTAAAGTAGCCACCAACAGCCCCAACAGGAATTTCAACGATGACGTGCACGTCATTGACTGACATGGAGTAATGTCTGGCCACCATCTCAGCAGCATCGAGCCTCTGGCCGTTGATTCCCATGTGCACCGCCAACAGTTTAAACTGGCGGGAGGAGATCAACGGGTCCATACGACAGGGCAGGTACCAGGTGATTGTGTTTGAAGCGAAGGAAACACTACCTGTACAAAATAACACATGTGGCATTTGATGGTCTGTTCATTTACATGTGAAGCTTCAGTCAGGGAAGGATTAGCTTAGCATTGATACTGGAAAAAGGAGGGAAATGGCCACAATCTGAGTCCAGCACAGTTCAATAAGGCTAGTTAACATTTTAATTTATATGAAGTTTGTGGATAAATTGTCATGTCATGATGTTGCTATACCAATCTTAGGCTGGTTTTAATCTGAGCTCTGGGAATGAATGTAAATAAGGAGTTAAACTCTGGTGAACAAATCTGCTGGTTTTTCAGGGTAATGCTGCGATCATACCATCAACAGTAAGTCAATATGAATGACTTTGTTGTAGGTACAGCACTTAAAACATCAAAGTTATTTTCCAGGACGACTCAGCAAGTTTCAGGACTTTTTACTTGTTTCTCAGTTTTCAGGAGTTTGATGAGAAAACAGGTCTTAAAAATAAAATGAGTCCAGGTTTTCCAGGATATATGGCAACCCAATAAAAAAGAAAAACCCTTCCTGTCAAAGTTAAATTGTTAAACTCCTCATATTGCCATTTTGAAGCCTCAAATTCCCAGAAGACAGTGAAGACATGTCCTCAAAACATGATCCTTACCCTCTAGTATTGGACAAGCAGCTGCTGCATCGATTTGAGTTGCCAGCCACTTCTTTTCAAAGATGGTCGATGTTTTGAACACCTTCATAGGCACCCCTGCTACCTGCAGGGCAGAGGTCACAGATCATTAAACGCTCTTTAGCACAAAAACAGTTGATCCTCAATATGCATCGTACCATTGGAACAAAAAACTGTGCTTAAGCATGTAGGTAATTCAGCATAATGGGGGATGTAAAAATAAAAGCCTACCAATGTATTTCACCGTGCCAACTGGATTTGAGACAGCGCAATCACTTTAAAAGGCAGTTTGATTACATTATTTGATCTAAATCCAATTGGTTACTCGGCTGCAAGTGTAAGCAAGTAGAGAGTTATCTAATGGACTGAAAGTAATTTCACCAGAGTCTGTCTGGAGGGTAAGATATCAAGTCAGGGTTTCTGTGTGAAGTCGAGTGGGCTGCAGTTGACTTACATTCTGGGTGTATGTTACAGGTGAATTCATTGGAGTCCTCAGAACCAGCCTCGAAGGAGTGTTCGCTATCGCATGTCCACTTCTCTGGACCTCGGTCACCTTCATGACCTTCTCCTCAGGTGTGTAGAAGACGACCGTCGTGATTCTGAATCCTGCATCTATAGGTCGCTTCTGTGAGGTAAAGGTTACGTTTCATGCAGAGAAGATGGCTCCAAAATATTAAAGAGAAAAAAAAAAAAAAAGTTGATTTAACCTCTGCAGCTCGTCGAGGATGACCAAACTTTGCGTGAGCCTGTGGGATGGGATGCTCAGGCAGGGTATAATCATCTGGAGCTGCCCTTTTTACAGACACCTAGAAATGAGGGCACTCTGTAAGTGATAATCCATCTCTCCCTGTACCCTCTGCAGAGACATCAAGTGTACCAGCCTTGATGCTCAGACAGGGCCATAGAGCCACTTATCATATAGACTGGAGCGTGACCCCTGGAGAGTCCCGCTGCATCCACTTGCCTCCATATAGTTGTGGTCACAGACGATTTCCCTGGAGGCCCAGGCAGAGTAGCGGCAGGTTTCAGCCACCTGGTACAGCTCGTCCTCAACAAGCCGGTTCCCGTGCAGGCGGAGGTGTAACGCTGTTGTGAACGTTGCATCTTCCTGCAAGTCACACGGAGATTAAACTTGAAGTGGCAACGCTCGCAAATCATCACCACCGTGCTCTACATCAAAAATGAAATCTCCAGTCTTGTTACCACGTTTTGAGCGAAACAGTTTTGAAGGGAGGCATAAATCAAGACGTTCCCCTGCTGGTCCATCTTCATGCTGAAGCCGCACTGAGACGCCAATCTCGGAGTAAGCAGTATGGCGGAGTTGTCTGAGGAGCAGGGAGGAAGGCAGTTAGGAAAAACAAAAAAAAAAAGAGAGATTAAAACATTTTGGGGACAAAAATAAAATAAATCAGAAATGTCCTCTTACTGACAACAGCAGCAACTTCCAGAAGATTTCCTCTGAGTGGACCGACGTCCACACGCATGACATTCCCCAGACATTTTGAGCTGATACCTGGGATTAAGCATGGATTTAAAATACGCAGCAATGTTATCAAGAGAGCATGTTGAAAGGAGGAAAAACTGCAACAATATTCACCTAATGAGGCCTTCTTTTGAGCTTCTGTGTTTATAACCGCTATCAAGAGAATGAACCACCTGAAAGAGGTTTTGAAAAGCATTTTCAAAGAGACCAAATCTACAACTCAACAAGATAAAAAGATCAAAATAAAATCTACAAACCCCAGTCCAAACAAATGACCCATGGCACAAGAGGTGGGTAACCTTAGAGTTCCTGATTTTGCCAATTTTAATGCGGTGGGAATAAACTCTACAGGCCTACCCTTTGGCTTGGCTGAGGGAGGCTCCTTCTCTACAAATACAGCCACACGCAGGTGGATCCTATTACAGCCTGATGGGGGTAATTGTGTGCACATGCACAGCAGAGAGGATTCACTGGATCTGGTTCATTTTAAGGTTGTGATCAAGGTCAACTAGAAATCCTAACGCAGAATAAATCAGGAAATAAAATAATGTGATTGCAATTATTAAGAAGGGAAATGTGCAATAAAATTAAAATTCTTCACGTTTCTCTTTTAGTTTTGATGGTATGATTAACATCTCACTAATATTCAGGTGTTTATTTTTATATTATTTATTTCATTTTATTATTTTTTGCACTATTTTGCTATTTTTACCCAGTAATTTGTTATTTTAACCCAATATTTTATGGTTTATTATGGTTTTTAAGCAACTTTAATTATGGTTTTTATACAAAATTTTGATCTTTTACCCAGTGTTTTTGTTATTTTTACACGTTTTATTGTCTTTTACAAATTTTTATTGTTTTATCCAAAATTTTGCCATTTTTACCCAATATTTTTACTTTTTCTTTACCCAACATTTTACCGTATTTACCACACACTGTAAATATAAATTCTATAAATAGTCTAAGGTTTTTACCCAGCATTTTGTTGTTGTATGTATTGTTTTCTTGTCCATATCTTGCTGGGTTAAATTAACCAGTTCCCGGTAAAAAAAACCAAATGTACAATCAAACAAACTGAGGGGGCGTGGTTTATTGAGTAGTGTTGGAGATCTGTGGCTTGTCCTGGGGCTGATTCCCCCCCCCAGCTGATAACTCAATGCTTGGTTGTGGTGCAGAACAGCACAGGAAACTTTATTAACAAACCCTCTAGTGAATACATCATTTAACATCTCTGTGTGTTTGCCCCTCGGGAAACACCTGCAAAGAGATTGACTCAACTGTCCCCCCCTGAGGAAGCACACAGAGGAAGAGATGTTAAAATGCCACATTGATTTTAAGACTGAGATACACACTGGGAGGTGTCACTGGGAGAGGAACTAGTTTTATGCTATGGGCAGAATATGTAGGAGATACTGGGGGATGTTTTCATGGAGGTAGTAAAAAGGGGAAGGAAAGTTTGGTGTGTAAAAAAAACAAAAACAGTAGTAGCTTGACTCCCTGATGTTTTTTTTTTTTAAGGTATTCTGACTTTCCCCCTTTGCTGCCAAATACAGTGTTAGTGCTTGGTTTGGCAGTCAGCCTGCCAGCAGTGCTTTTTCTCAGAGGATTGAAATGTCAGATCTTACTTCACTGCCTCCAGTGTGCAGAAAAGCTGCAAAAACACAAACAAAGTGGATTTTAAAAAATATATATATCCGTGCATTTGAAGTGATTGCACGTGCAGCTTTTGCAGAACGACATTATAAACACATGCAAACCAATAACAGCGAAGGATTCAGGGGTTTCTCACGGTGTGTTGCTCCATCCGTGCAGCGTCTCTCCCTCCCTCCGCTGTTTCCTCGCCCCTCCCTGTTTCCCTGTAAAAGGGAACGAGCCTCCGTCCCGACTCCAGCTCCTCTCCTGTCCCGTCCGCGGAGCTGCTGCTGCCGCCTCCGCTCTCCCTCCTCCGACCCTCTGTCCACCGAGGTCCACAGGAATGTGAAAACAACAACAAAAAACTAGCCGGATAAAAGTTATTTTCATGGAAAGAAAGGCTTCAAGTTCAGGTAAGCTTTCAATTTTCTATTTAAGTTTTGTTAAAAAATAAAAAGTGACATATTTAGATGAGTTATTATTTTGTTTCTTTTTCGTTTTCATCTTAAAGTCCTGCATCTTTAGGTTTTTTGGGGAAAAAATAGAGAAAAAGAGAAAAATATAAATGTTCACATGCTGTAAATCAGTCCCTGGCTTTATTAGGTGTCTGAGGGGGTTTCAAAGATGTGGGTTCAACTTTCAACTTGTTGCCTCAGATTTCTCCTGGGTTGATGTGGTCCTGTTTGTAATCTGATAACCTGGTGCCCTCCGAGAAGTGACAGCACCTCACGCCTCTTAGCTCACTCCGGTCCAAGCCATTTCCTGTGTGTGCTGTATTGATTTTTTTTCCTTCAGAGGACTAATGTGTTCTGCAAACTGTGCAGTCAAATATGTCTTGATAGACATCCGTCCATATAAATGTACTTACAATCCTGCCTGGAGAGACTCTGGGGGGCATTTTCTTGTCATGAAAAATAATAATAAAAATAAAAAACTGATTCCATTTCTCGTCATGTTGTTTGTGTCATCAGGAACATGGGGTATGGGCAAATCCTCCACCGGCGTGGGAATGAGGAGGACCAGGTCCACCTCAATGTGGGAGGGGTACGACATGAAGTGGCTCCAGACATGCTGCTCCGCTTCCCCCACACCCGCCTGGCTCGTCTGCTGCGCTGTCAGAGCGAGGCCGCCATCCTGGAGCTGTGTGACGACTACAGCCCGACTGAGAGGGAGTACTACTTCGACAGGAACCCCCGGGTTTTCCTCTGCGTGCTCAACTTTTACCACACGGGCCGCATCCACATGATGGAGGAGCTGTGTGTCTTCTCCTTCAGCCAGGAGATCGAGTACTGGGGCATCCAGGAGCTCCACCTCAGCCCCTGCTGCAGCAACTGGTACCACGAGAGGAAGGAGTACATCGAGGACAGAGACTGGGACGTCAGGAGTGACGACCAGCAGGCGCCGAGCTTGGACTCCTCCTTCGAGGAGCTGTCCGCTCTCGATAAAGACCTCGCCAAGTTCAAAGGTGCCTGGTGTGGAGAAGTGAGGAGCTATGTTTGGCTCAGACTGGAGGATCCGGGTCACTCCACGGCCTCAAAGATCATCGCCGTGGCCTCCCTCAGCGTGGTGCTGACCTCTATTGTTGCCATGTGTGTTCACAGCATGCCTGAGTTTCAGCATGTGGGTGACAATGATAATCCTGTTGAGGACCCCGTCCTCACCATCCTGGAGGAGATTTGCATCGCCTGCTTCTCCGCGGAGTTCATCATCAGGCTGATTGTCGCTCCCTCCCGGAGGAAATTCCTCGGGAACCCCTTAAACATCATCGACGTTGCTTCTATTTTGCCATTTTATGCCACTTTAGCTCTGGAGACGGCTGACGAGGAGGCCGCGGAGGAGAACGAGGACTTGGAGAACGTGGGGAAAGTGGTGCAGGTTCTGCGCCTCATGAGGGTTCTCAGAATCCTCAAGCTGGCTCGTCACTCCATCGGACTGCGAGCGCTGGGAGCCACCGTCCGCCACAGCTACCACGAGGTGGGTCTGCTTCTCCTCTTCCTCTCAGTGGGGATCTCCATCTTCTCCGCCCTCATCTACTTCGCCGAGAAGGAGGAAGAGCAAACAGATTTGGAGACTATCCCTTCAGGGTGGTGGTGGGCCACCATCACCATGACCACGGTCGGTTATGGCGACACGTGCCCGGTGACGCTGGCAGGGAAGATAGTGGCCACCTTGTGTATCATTTGTGGCCTGCTGGTGGTGGCTCTGCCCATCACCATCATCTTTAATAAGTTTTCAAAGTACTATCAAAGAAACAAAGCCATGGAGGGACAGTGCATCACCAAGCCCGAGAGACAAGACCCAGAACTCCCGTATTACAACATCAGAGACTTGTTCACAGAGAGTGTGTATCCCTTTATAGGAGGCATCGCCTTCAGGAACAGTGAGAGCAGCGCAGGGGACGACACAGACGCCTCCAGTCTCCAGGACATCGAGGTGTACGATAATGACACTTGTGAAAATGGGGCAGCAAAATGAGAACCTCACCGAGCATCCCTCCCCGTACAACTGCTACTCACTCTGAGCCTCTCAGGGCAGAGTGCTTCATCACGACCCTGCCCCCCTGCACTGTCTTCCTCCTGCAATTTGACAGAGAGTTATTGTAGCCATGATGTTGTTGTTTTGTTTTTTTTTCTACAGGGGAATAGCTTGTGAAATATACCGCGTTGCTAAAACAAGGAAATCTAAAGGGAATCATCTGAGCCTTGCTCAGAGGTTTGAAAGCCCATTTTCTGCTTGAGAAAACTGCAATGATGCATGTAGGAGGCCATAATGTTAATGTTTTTCAAAGTAATGTCCTGTATTGATTTGTCTGCTCGCTGAAAGTTCAAACTGAGACTTCGCCAAATGCAAAAGTCTAGAATGACAACAACAGTCTGATGTTTGAAAATGGCGTTATGGATCTCTAAGCTGACGGACATTACACACGCCTGCATGACCTAAAATAAACGCATCTTAACAGAGAGTAACGAAAATAGTTGTGTAGAATTATGCAACATTACCGAGGCCTCACATTGCTCTCAAAACACTGTGTAAAGCACTGATGTGCCGGGTTGTTTTCATGTTTTTGGTTCAGGTACTTTCGGCATGCTGGGTGGGAAACATCAAATAAAGCTATGAAGAAAGATGCTTCTCATTTGTGGCAGTTCATACAGAAAGTTGAGTCTTTGTTACATTTATTCATCATCATAGGTCCAAACTTAAATCAGGATTACACACTTTAAAGTCCACCTGAAAGGAAACATGTCTTTTTGATCCTTGTTCACTTGTCCACAGCAGTCTCCACCAATACTACGATTAACCTCCAACTCTGTACTGTCCACGTGTCGAAGTGTCCTTGGGCAAAACACTGAAACCTAAGTTGCTCCCAATGGCAGGTCGGTGGCCATTGGGATGTGAGTGTGTGTGTGTGCGTGTGTGTGTGAATGGGTGAATGAGTTACCTTGTAAAGTGCTTTGGGACCTAGCTAAGGTCAAGAAATCGCTATATAAATATACTCCATTTACCATATCCACAACACTGTATTCTTCCATGGTTGCTATGGTTTGACTTTTCAATGGTCCAATCAAATCGCTCTGAAATGTTGGTCCCGCCTACATATCTTGTTTTTACCAGAAATGCATCACAATACAGAAGTTAAAAGGTTTTGAAATGTATTTGCAGGTGAACTTTTTTCAGTAGTTGTTGATTTCATTGGTAAAATTCACTGAAAACTCTCTTCACTTATTCTTGTTTTTATGTGCCTGATAGTATTGATCCCCTGCCCCTTGTTATATAACTCGGATGAGCAAAATGTAACTATTATCCATTTATTTTCTGATTTAATTCCAGCTTGTTTGTTGCTTAGTGTCTGAGTTTGATGAAGGAAACCTGTGAAGATGACTGTCAGTGGTTTCTGTCTGTGTTGCAGGCTGTTTGCAGACTAACCTGAACAGATAAACCCAATTACTGTCTGATTGTTCATTAACAGCAGTAAATGAGTTTCGATCACGGGGCCTCCTGTATCAGGTGTGCATCACTGAGTGGATTAGCATAATGCTCAATCTGCACTTTCAGCCATTCATTGTAATACAAATACAGATACACACTGAAAAATGCTGGGTTGCTTTAACCCAGACCTGGGTCAATATTGGACTAATTACATGTGAAGTTAATTTAACTCAGAAGGATGGGTTATTTTTAACCCAACATTTTATTATTCTACTCAACTTTTTGTTGTTTTTTCTAAACACTTTCCACCAATTTGTTGTTTTTACCCTTTATTTTCTTGTTTTTTCTTGTTTTTACTCATTATTTTGTTATTTTTAGCATATATCGTGTTGTTTTTATCCAACATTTTGTTGTTTTTTACTCAAAACACTCTTGATTTTACTCAACATTTTCTTGATTTTACTAATTATTTTGCTTTTTTTTACCCAACATTTTATTGTTTTTACCCAACATTTTGTTGTTTTTACCCAACATTGTATTGTTTTTACCCAACATTTTGTTG
>OOFC01037382.1:26823-40492 GCA_900323345.1 Pseudochromis fuscus
ACTTTCAGCCATTCATTGTAATACAAATACAGATACACACTGAAAAATGCTGGGTTGCTTTAACCCAGACCTGGGTCAATATTGGACTAATTACATGTGAAGTTAATTTAACTCAGAAGGATGGGTTATTTTTATCCAACATTTTGTTGTTTTTTACTCAAAACACTCTTGATTTTACTCAACATTTTCTTGATTTTACTAATTATTTTGCTTTTTTTTACCCCAAATTTTATTGTTTTTACCCAATAATTTATATTACTCAACCGTTTTTGTTGTTTTTCCAGGATTTTGTTATTTATTTCCAACAATTTTTGTTTATACTCATTATTTTGTTGTTTTTTTTCCCAATATTTTGTTGTTTTTATTCAATCTTGTCCATCATTTTGTTGTTTTTAGGAATTGTTTTGTGGGTTTTGCTCAACCTTGTCCACTATCTTGTTGTTTTTACCCATTATTTTCTAGATTTTACCCAATAGTCTATATTTCACCCATCTTACTGGGTCAAATGAACCCAGCATGTAGTTACTTACAATATTTTCTCAGTTTTGGGTTAAAACAACCCACTATTTTTAAGGTGTAACCACTAATTATCATTAAAATTACAGTTAATTCCACACACTACAAGACTCAGCCTTTGCAGGTATGTAAACATCTTCAGGTGGATAAAACTTGATATATTTGGAAAAAATTATTTGTTTTGAAAGGTAGATAAATATAGAGATAAAAAAAATAGTTATGTTACTCAAAATATTTTTTTGCTCATTTCTTTTCTCAGTTCAGTTCTTGCCGCTTCTGCGATCGCTCACTTCAAGGCCTCACAAGCACAACCACTGGACGATGAACCACTGCAATAACAAAGTAATGAGAAGTAATGGTGTAATATATCTGAGCCATTACTATGTGATGATCATTACACTGACTGTGATTTATTTTTTTTTTACATCTCCAAACAGATACCACAAAAACACACACAATGTACAACAGGAAGTACTCATACACAGCTGGGGACAATGTTTCGTTTAACAATGTGGAAAGCTGTGAAAAGTCTTGGATGCAGCATTTGAGATAAAAATAAGAAAAATAGTTTTGATGGACACAATGTGGAGACACTCTTGGGGGTAAATCTGTATCTTTATGCAATGTGTGAACAGTTGTCAGTCTTTGTGTTGAGGAATCTGCTGCGGGAGTTGCAGATGAAGCTCCAGCTCCATCAGATAAAAACCTTAATGTGCTGCTGGGCGTCTTTCAGGCGTTGGCTCCAGTGAGGGAAGTGATATTATGTCATTTAGCTGGCAGCAAAAAAAAGTTTTCACTTACTGTCAGGAGTAAAAAATAAAATAATCTAGGTATGTCAGGATGAAATCCTCTGTTTCCCATCAGAAGTTTGAGTTTCATCCATCAAAAAAAAAGTTAAAGGAATAGAAAACCCATGTTTGAAATACAGTTTGGAAGATAGATTATGCCATAAATTAATGATTGATGGTAATGTTTGAAAATAGAGCTAAGATATTCATCTCCAAAAGTCAGAAATCACCCGTCATGGACGATTTCATAGAGGCTGGCATTTTAAATATTTCAGCCAATGGAAAAATGGAATCGGGAAATGGCCTGTTCTGATTGGTGGAAATGGTCTGACATCACCTGGGCTCAGCACGTGGAAGCTACACATCTGAGCAAGACACTCAAAGTGGTCACCACAACAGGATCTGCAACAAATACACAATCGCTTTCCTCACTTCCTGCCATGTGAGCCCATGTGATGTCATCATCATGGCAGAGCAGCAGTGGCATTAGAGCTGCCACATGAAAACAGTCAAATATCTTATGGGCTCTCAGTGTTACAGCTGTCAACCTATATTTACTTTTGGTTTCCTGTTTCTTTAAGTTTGTGCTACAGAGACGTTACAAATATTCCTCCATATATTCAGATTTATATTTATAAACACAAATTCTCACTACCCTGCCTAAGGTGAACACAGACTAGTCTTAAAATGTTTCCGCTCCTTGACGATCACCTGGTTTTATCAAAGTGACACACGGTGAAAAATCGACACTGCTCGTGGTGGCATCGCCTCATAGATCAGTGCACATTTAAACACAGGAACCAGGATGACACTCCAAGAATTTATTATAGACAAGAGCAGGTTTGATGTTGAACAGCTGGAAAATTTACTGAGCTGAGTAATATCAAACAAACGACAATTTAAAAAGTGTGGTTACTGCTTATTAATGCAGCCTTCAATTCACTCAGCAACACTGGTTTGGTGAAAGGAAGCAGGACTTGAACCGGTGCCCTTCTGGATCCCGACCCAAGTCCCAACCCACTGAGTCACTGCTGCCTCAAGAGGACAAGCTCTTGAAATCAGAGTGATTTTATTTCTGCGCTGAAACAGGAAATGAATAAAAGATGCATCAAAGGAAATGCACAGGAGGTTTTGCAGGTCGAGCTGCAACTGTAATGTAAGTGAAATATCATCAAAATAACTTTATCATTGTCATTTCTTATACTTCTTGTTTGAAAGCAAAACTTAATTATATATTTAATTAAAAAAAAAATTCCCAATTTAAATAACTAACGAAATATTTATTTATTTAATTAATGATGTATTTATTTATTTCATTTTGGCACATTCCACCCTCCATACATGCCTTTGCTACAATTGTAATCTCTTTCTTAAATACAGCTTAAAATTAGCTTTAAAAACGTACTAAGATGACATATTTCCTTTGGCAAATATGCCTAAATTTCTGGGAACAAGCTTTTTAAAACTTGCTTAGATTTCAGTTTTTGCAGTGTACTGAAGCTCTGTTTTGGATCAAAGGTCATTACAGTAAAGATGAACCATGATCTGAATTAAACTCGGCCTGAAACATTTGCACAGATCTGTTTCTGGAGGAGTTCAAAGCTGAAGACAAATGCAGGAGTGAGTATTTGCAGTGAAATTTTACTCCCAGTAGCTTTTTCCAGTTCAGAATATAGTGAGTGTTTAGTTATATATCCAGGTCGGGTTGACATTGATAAGAGTGTTGTTAATGCAAATTTTTAAAAAAGCAATTACCTATAAAGGTCACATGGAGTGTGTCTGCTGCTGCTGCTGTGGGAATGATCTCCAACTTCCCCTTTAGGCCTTTTTCTATTTCTTTAAATGAAACAACCACCTTCATCACATTAAGGCAGAGGTGAAGCTGCTTACCACAATACCTCTGCTGGGGTCACATTAAGTCGTAATCCAAGCTGATTGGATGTGGTGGAGCATTAAACTGTCAGGATAAAAAGTGTCACCGAACAATCGGATTCCTGTCACAAACACTGTGATCGCTTTCATGAGCGGGAAAGAAAAACAGATCAATAAAATTTTATTTAACTTGTGTTTTTTTTACTCTCCCCCTCGTTTAGATTTATACTTGTAATCACCAGGCTGCACTTTGATGTTAATTTGAAGTGAGTTGTTTGTGCACAGAGTGGAGACAGCGCTGTCAGGAGGGGATACTCCTGCAGAGTCTGTTAAACTAAAGTCACAGCAGAGACCGAAGCGAAGACGCACACAGCGAGCTTTCACGCTCGTCCACGTGTGCATGTGTTCAGTAGATGTCAAGTGTTTGAAGAGAAAACATAAATCTCTCTTAGAGAAATGTGACATTTGTTTTCAGGTACAGGACGAACTTGTACATTACATAATGCCTCCGGGTCTGCAAAGGCATTTGTCCCTGAACGTCACACAAAAAGGAAAAGGTCACCGTGTGCAGTGATGAATGTGCAAAAGGCAAATGGGAGTTTTATGTTGTGTGAAATTCTGCTGAAGCCAGCGGTGCTAGCCGCTCACAGTTAGCTTTGGAAAGTGTTTAATAAGTGGAGATTTACACATGAGTGGTACCGAGATCAGCAGGGACGAAATATTTATTTTTGAACTGACGAATGAAACTAAAACCAAGAGTTAATAAAACATGATAAACATATTCATCCATGTTCTAGACCAGGGGTGCTCAATCCTGGTCCTCGAGAGCCCCTATCCAGCATGTTTTAGATGTTTCCCTCTTCCAACACCTGATTCAAATGTTCAGGATCATTATCAGGCTTCTGCAGAGATGATGAGCTGATCATTTGAATCAGGTGTGCTGGAAGAGGGACACATCTAAAACATGCTGGATAGGGGTTCTCGAGGACCAGGATTGAGCACCCCTGTTCGAGACCCACGCAGCCAAGGTCACAGGGGAGTGGGTGGTCGGGATGAAGACAAACACATCATGCACCCTCATACTCAGCTAATTTAGATCAATCAATTAACCTAACAGGCATGTGTTTGGATGGAGGGATGAAGCCATGCAGGACAGGGAGTGGTAAACATGTGACATGTAATTAACATGCTGCTCAGTGCACCTGTGATTTTAAATTATATTTTCACACAAAATAACATCATTATATTTCCCACCTTAACACTGCTGCAATCACATTTGCAATTAGTAGTGTGTGTGTGTGTATCTAATATAACAAACTAAAAACTGACTTTATTAATGACCAATTATGTAAAATACTTATATACAGCTAAAGTTAATTGCTTTTATTTCCAGGATTAAATACCATCCATCATGGTGCCTTCAGGTTTACAAACTCTAAACCTTTTCATAACTCCTGGAGTTTGTCTTGACTGTTCACAGGATTATACACCAGCACACTTTGATTTGCATCAGCTGTTACAGAGTTATTCCCTCATATTTGTGCCACAATAGTGCAGGTTGATATTTGTTTCCAAGGTGAGAAGCAAGAAACTGTTTCATATTCATGAACTGTTCAACAAAACAACTTTAATCTCAGATCTCCAGTTTCTCTTGGTAAATTTAACTCATCGCTTGTGTGTCAGTGTTTTTGTGTTTTAGTGTAAATGAACAATGAATTTTAATGGTGCTTAGGTTTTAGTAGATTAACCAACACAATCAGCTCTAACTGAAACTGTTCATACTCATCTGCAGGTCAAAGAAATGGATTATCTGAGAGGAACTGAGAAAACAGTGGTGGTGGTGTTTTTGTTGTTTGTACAGTGCATTAAATAGTTTAATATCCCCCTCGTGTCTGTATGTAATGATCTGGACAGAGCTGGTTGGTGGCTCTGCTGCTGCCTCCACATCACCTCCTGCTCCAGCAGCTGTGTGGTTTCTGCTCCGTCCGACATAACAAAGAAACTACTTTGTTTATATTTGTATCCGGCTTTCATCCCCTGCTTCAGGTTTAGTGCTCGCAGCCTGAATGGACACTGTTATTGTGCATGCCCATAATCATTTATTACACTGACAGAAGTTGATGTTTTGCCCGAGAAACTAATAAATCTGCTGTAATTCAGTCGGACTTAGGAGCTTTCTATGTCTATTTACATTAAAATCTGGATATTACTGCAGTTTTCCTTTGGCCTCTTACTCCAGATTTGGAAAACCTCCAACACAACGCCAATGGAGGTTTGTATTTGACTACCGTATTTTCTGGACTATAAGCTGCTACTTTTTTCCGACTCTTTGAACTTAAAAACCGGTGTTTCTCATGTATCGGTGGCACAAAGCTCGTTAGCTTTTTACAAGCTAGCAAGCTCCGTGCTGCCGATACATTTAGCGTCGTTCATCAGACCCGGTCAGAGTGGACCACATGAAACTGTTCGAATAAATCCAATAGCTGCTTATAGACATGTGCGCTCAGTAGTCCGGAAAATACGGTAAATATTCTGCATTTATTTTGAATTATTTTTTATTATATACCACAACATGGACCACTGCCACATACTACAGCCTTAGCTGAGCTGCTGCAGGGGGGATCACAGTCCCGCGGTGGCTGTTTATACAAATACACACTATTAACATGATTTATTATTCATTGATTCAATTATCTAATTAAAAGTTGACTCTTGGAGTTCTGTTTCAATTAAGGATCAGCATAATCCCAGGAGTACATCTGGGTCAAAATATCCATATATTGATCTTTTTCTGAAATGGTACCTTCCAGTCCCTGAGAGGATTCACCATCATCACTAAACAGGACACTTTAATAACTATCAATTATTAATTATTAATGGACAATCCTCTGGGTCTGTTTACTACTCTTACCTGAAGCTCTGAAGGTGAAGATGAGAAAAAATACTTTATTCTTTCAGATGAAGATGAATATATTCACCTGGAGGTTTGTGGCTGTTATGATTTCATCCACAGAACTTTTAGGACTCAGATGTTTCTCTGACTCAGCAAACAACATCCACTGAGGAAGAATATTTGATATTGTTGAAGTAAAAGCTGTGAAAGCAGCTCAGTCGACCTTGAGTCGGGACTGACTGATAAAAGAGTTTCAAGGTTGAGGAGGGTTTCCTGCTGGAGAGTTACAATACTGTAATTTAATCTTAAGACACAGGGCATAGGACACTTAAACTTTGCTTTACATCAACTTGTTTAAATGTAATAAAGTAAGATTACACAGCACTATTGTAACTTTGTTGGTATTTCTAATGTGATCTGGAAACATGATCCTTTTGATGTATGTTTTTGTTTGTTTGTTTGTATTTTGGACCCCAGGAAGACTAGCTGGTGCTGTTGGCATCAGCTAATGAGGATCCTTTTAAATAAATAAATAAATCTAACCTAAAACTAGACTCCTCAGAAAATTAGTTTATTACTGTTATTATTTTTAAGATTTTAGTGTTGATTTCAAGAAATGTCACCAACTAGAATCAAAGCTTTTGATGTGGGCTGACCTCCAAATACACAGACAAACATGATGTAGCAGGACATCAGATTAAAAACAGAGCAAACTGCTGAGATATTACATCTCAATAATGAAAAACATAGGGATCCCCAGCTGGATGGTACAGGATACTTATATTGTAATTTAGTTTAACACTATGAGCCATGAGATAGGAGCAGATGTTTAGAGGACAAAAGACAAAAGTGTCCAGTACTGCACTTGAAAGGTGGTGAGGTTAGATAAGAGGAACAGTCGCAGTGGTTGAGATGTAAAACAGTCAGTGTCAGCAGAATTGGACTACGTGTAGCTGACGTCCACTATGCGCAGAGGGGGGACAGTGCGGTGTGACAGCTCTGGAGTGAAAGCTGTCCAGGTCTGACAAAAAATAATCAGCTGAGACCAAACTCCCCTTCACCTCTCCTTGGACGCTGCAGTGTGACTTATCCCATTTAAAACAGACAGGGAGACTAAAGCCATTCAATAAGCCCATTGTCCACCCTCATACTCCGGGAAACCCTCAGCAATTACGCAGGCGGTGATAAGCAGATAGTCCAGTGTCCCCTGTGTGCAGCCTGGTGTCCCTCTCAGAGGAGCCTGTCCTCAGTCCTCAGCTTCAGTTGGACACTCGCAGCAGCAGCAGCAGCAGCAGCTCCACGGGGACCGCTGGTGTTCGCCTTTGCAGACAGATTCAATTCCTGTTTGTTTGTGCGGCTTACGTGAGGGTAACGTCGAAACCCTGCAAGGTTGTTGCAGCGCTTGAAACGTCTCAGGGTGCAAATGTAAAACTGTATTTTGTTTCCATTTATGCATCATGAAGGTTGTTTAAAAATCATCCCGCTCCACACTGTCTGATGTTATACATATGAGGGTGGTTCAGGTGGTGGAGTGGCTCGTCTCCTCCTGAAGTGTCCTTGAGCAAGACACTGAACTGGAGTTGCTGGCAGTCAGTGTGTGTGTGTGTGTGTGTGTGTGTGTGTGAGTCACAGTTCTTATCTTTGGTACTCCATGTCCCTTTTACCCTATGTCCTCTCCTCAACAACACAGAATGAACTATCTAAAGCAAGACATTGTGTTTTTATTAAAATATGAATCATGATATTCCTCTTTTGTCTCATTTCAAACAACTTTTGTATCTTTGCTATTTTTAAAATGATTGTATATAACAATGACAGGCTTTGCTGTTTTATTTTTGATACTTAAACCTAATTTCAAGATCAGGAAATCCTCGTTTCTTATGCCCATAAGTAACTAGTGGGGTAAAATCCTGGTTAAAATATATCTTTGCTGCAGATTTAACTATTTAGAAATTCACCATGTAGGGTTTTCTTGTCTCTGTTTTGCATTTAAACTTTGAATTTCACTCCTAACGGTGAAACAATTGTGTAATGATACACATTTACTCCCGAATTACTGTTTATGAGGCACTATATTAGCTGCTTTCCCACCTTATAATTCACTTTAATCACCAGTAATTAGTTTTATTCATTCCTTCAGAGCATATAAAAGAAACACAGATTTAATATATGATATAGTTGCTTAAGACTTTAAGACGGGCTGTATCTCTACCAGTGTTATTCACAGGATCACTCGGATTATAGGAAGTGAATTTACATTTCATTAGCGTGTTTCAGAGTGACAGAGAGCTGAGCTTGGCAGGGCCCGGGCCTGAGTAAAGATGAAGTGGGTCGGATGAAAAATGTCAACAATATGGCTGCGGCTCTTAGCTCGGATGATGAACTGACGCACTCGCTACCCATGAAGAGAGCAAGGATTTAATGGAGGCAGTAAAAGAGGGCAGGAGGGCTTCGAGTGGCGCTAATGAATCAGAGAGGGAGGAGAGGGAGGAGAGGGAGGGAGACGGACTGAGCAGAAGAGGAATGAGCCTGAGGAAGATGTCAGGATAAAACACCTCACAGAGTCCAACACTGATACACATGGATCCCTCTCCCCGTGTGGAGGTACGCAGCGAGGTGAGGCTGGAGACGGCAGTTTGGCTTTGACATTTTTACTGGAAGAGTGACTGGGACAGAAACCCCGACCAGTATTAAACAACAAATTCAATCACTGAGATCATCAGAGACTGTAAACAAGAGTTAAATCAAATATACTGTAACTGTTAGTACTTCCTCCATTACTGATGATGACTCTGCTAATATCCTGATTTATAAAACACAGGAAAACAATAAAAGGGTTCGACTCTTCACATGTGCTGTCTTAGTCCAAACAACAGTACAAAATGTAAATATATCCAGTTTACTGTGAGATCTGAAAGAAAAACAACAAATTGTTACATGTGAGAAAATGTAACTATGATTTTATTACTTGAAAACATCATTAAACCAATTGATCAATTATCAAAATAGGTGCTAAACAGTGAGGATGATCGGGATTCATTGAAAGTGCACCAGAAAGACACCACAGTAATTAGTCTACAGTGATACAAGAACAACTAAAGACAATGAGAAAGCATCAGGGAGCACAAGAAACAATCCATATGTACATGTATCTGTTTTTGTTTCAATAAAATCTATTCAGGTGACAGAGTTATGAATTGTTCAGCATTTACCCATCATAAGGTTCCCATCCTCTTATTTTGCCCAACATGTGATCATTTGTTTTTTGGATGATGCTCAAAAAATAATTTGTAAACATGTTCAACTCAACAGCCACATTGTAACATTGTAATTATTACTTGAAAGCTACATTTTTCCAAAGCTCCAGGAGATTTAATTGACTACAGTGGATACACTAAACACTGGCTCCACAAAACTCAAATTTACTTCAGTTTAAAAATCAGAATTTTCAATCATCAAATACTCAAACAAGCCATAGTGAAAATCATTTCATCATTAAGAAGATGTTAGGTTTCAAAAAGAGACAGATTTAGGGGCGTGGTTTGTTTGAATGACAGGCCTCATTTCCAGTGACACCAGCTCTGAACTCCAGTCTCATACACATTGGACAGTGAGTTCAAAGGTCAGACCCACCTCCTCACTCCTCCCTTCATATCCACATATGGTCACTTCTGGCTCCAATCAACCAACATGGCGACGTTCAAATACCAAACTCCTGGCTTCAAAATAGTCCACAAACCAATTTTGATGTCCCATTAGTTTTGTCCATTCTGTGCTTTCATCTCACTGTTTCGGATGATTTTTTGATTCACTTTTACATCTCACATCAACATTGTCTCCATCTTTAATAAACCCACAGCCTGCTATGTTACAGCTGGGAGTGGTGGGGACCAAAAACAGAGTTCAAAAGAGAGTTAACGCAGTAGTTTACCATAATAACTGTAACATTTTTCTTCTTTCTCGTGAAGGTTTTAAGAATCCCGATGGCAAAATGTTCAAATGTCTTGGATACCTAATACACACTCAAACTTGCACTTACTGCAGTACTCATTACACAAGACGAAGAGTAACTGCAGATGAAGAGCTCCCAGAATCTGCCTACATACAGCAGAGGGAACATAGATGTATGATTTTATTACTTTCTGCTATAATCATAAAATGCATCCATGCGCTTATGAAATCCATCAGGACCGAGCCTGAAAGTTAATGCAGCGTGATTCTTTTTTCCATGACTATGGTTGATGTTAACGGCCGGGCCCATGTAATGCATGTGCTACATGATTATGTCCACTCAGCCTTTCAGGACATCAATAAATGTCTGCAAATTAAAAATCAATGAGAATCCAAACCCTTATTGAATAGTATTTCAGCTGTAGTCCAGTTGGTCTTATGGTTAAATCTTTATCTAGTCAGCTGTTTGATTTATTGAAATCTTTCGTCTTTATCGTAGCGTCTCTGGTGAATTACTTTGGAGACTTTTTATCGGCAACACACATGTAATCAAACAGATAGATCACAGTGCCATCTAATAAAGTCGACATATATTAGCGTGATCCACTGATAGCTGCCCTCAGTGTTTGTAAAAGTGCTTTCAAAATAGTACAAACATTGTAGAGAGAGGCATCTCCTCTGACACTGAGCGATAAATCTTGTGCTATAAAAACAATCCACAAATCACACGGTAACAATGTGAAGCTGGCAGCTTTAATGGTGACAAACTATCAGCTACATCAGCTGCACCTCCCCATTAATGACAGTAATAATGGTGAATTGAGGAAATGCTCCATTATTGCCACAAAAAGTTTCTTGTAAAGCAAAGTTTGGGGTCAGGTTTGGTCTCATCACCTCTCGTCCTCTCTCTCGCTGATGATTATGACACAGCAGACTCTCAGTGTTGTTTTACCCGGATCAGATTTCAGTGTGTGCCGGTATCAGTTACTTTGTGTTGCCAGTTTGACATTAAAATGGAAATCGACTTTTGGTATGCTGTTAGACCGAAAGCACTTAACACAGCTCTGACGACATTATACAGTAAGTAATTGGCCGCTGCATTGCTAAGCAGGATCGCGCCCCCAGTGATTGCTTTGATTTGCCCAAGATGACCTCGTGGATAATTGATTTGTGTTTCTGATTTCTTGCTGAATGATTCATGCGACAAACTCTTATGTGCAGAGGTGGAACTGCTGATAACGACATTATCTTTTTACATTTGAGTAGATTTTATCTTTAACCCTTTAATGTAAAATTTATCATATTGGATACATGAGTTTTTGAGACATCTACATCATCAGTGTGATATTTTTGAGAGTTAATGAAAAAAATTTAAAATCTAAAAATTTATAAAAATGTAATTACCGTATTTTCCGGACTATACTTTTTTCTGACGCTTTGAACCCTGCGGCTTAAACCCCGGTGTGACTCGTGTATTGGCGGCACGAAGCTCGTTGGATTTTTACAAGCTAGCAAGCTCCGTGCCGCTGATACATTTAGCCTCGTCACATCAGACCCGGTCAGAGTGGACCACATGAAACTGTTCAAATAAATTCAACAGGTGTGCTCAATAGTCCAGAAAATACGGTAAATTAAAAAAAATATCTCTCTCTCCCTCTCTCTCAATCTATATCTATCTATATATTTCTATATGCATTTATTTTTATTCTTACCTTTATTCATTTTTTTTGTCAGAAGATTCAATAAACACTTGGATTTGAAAAAATTTGAATTTTCTGGCAATTATTTGATGGTGAAGGCATTACAGGGTTAAACATAAGAGGACTGAAAGCAGTAATGCCATTAAAAAATAAAGCACGGTCATCCCGGAGTCCTGTTTTGGTCTGATGATCCATAAAATTATTTTTGGGTATCTTGCCAGGATGATTTATCAGGGGAAATCCTGCATTTTCTTAAGATATAGCCTGAATCCAAAAGCAACTAACACACATCTTCTTGATTATTTATATCGATTTATCTCTCTAATAAAATATAAGCTTTCAGCAAAGTGAAAAGCGCAAACACAAACAAGACCGACCTTATTTCCCCCATAATTTCATACTTGCTGGAGGGAAAAAGTAACCTTGTGCATTTATTACAGAGCAGAAGTTAAGTTTTCTCTGCCCTCTTAACTTACTGCAGCTTCTTATTATTCAGTGAACTCATGCATTTATTCAGCAGGGGAACAAGATGTTGTTAGGATTGTGCAGTTGCCGCTTCATCCTCGCGACATTAATAGTGTATTATGTAACATGTTTCCAAAATCTATACACAGGTACAAACACAAATCCAGTGCAGCTGCAGAGTGTTGGAGCGTAGATATGGACTTTATTGGAGTTGTCACTTCAATTTAAATAAGAGCTGAACAGGAATCTCTCTGCGTAATGGATGGCGACAGTGTATTTACCTGAATATGTAAACAGAGAAAGCACTCTTGGACAGAGCTATTGTCTTGTCTAATAACTCACATGGTGCAAAATGTAGCCGGCGAGGAGAGACTGAAATAACAACAATCTGTGCGGTCATTAAGAGACAATAAGTCTGATTTAGATCGTTCCCAGGCACCAGAGAAAATGCTCCTATTGATCGATTGTACAATAAAGTGTAACAGAAAGAGGATTTATGTGTTGCCGTCTTCATTTCTGCATGCAGATGTGTCAAAATAAAGAAACAAGCAGTGATTTTATGGAGAATGTTTGCCATCAGCAAGTCACTGCTGTCAAAATACTGTTTGTTATTTGGGGGGTTTATTGATTTTAGTACAATATAGGTTGTTTTTTTTTGTTCAAGGCCACAAACTACACTGTAGTGTTTAGAACAGAAGATGTGCAGTAAAGTTGGAAACTCAGTGAATTCAAAATAAGTTTTGTTTCTGGAGTCATGTGAAACATACTAATGGCTCCAATACATGTTTCCCAAAGTAAATTAATAAAAGTCAAGACTGCAGGTCAGAGCCAGGATCAAGTTGTGGAGGAGAAGAAGAAGAAGAAGAAGAAGAAGAAGCAAAAGAAGAAGAAGAAGAAGAAGAAAGAAGAACAAGATCAAGAAGAAGAGGAAGAAGAACAAGAACAAGATCAAGAACAAGAACAGAAGAACAAGAACAAGATCAAGAACAAGAGGAAGAAGAACAAGAACAAGATCAAGAACAAGAACAAGAAGAACAAGAACAAGATCAAGAACAAGAGGAAGAAGAACAAGAACAAGATCAAGAACAAGAGGAAGAAGAACAAGAACAAGATCAAGAACAAGAAGAAGAACAACAACAACAAGATCAAGAACAAGAGGAAGAAGAACAAGAACAAGATCAAGAACAAGAGGAAGAAGAACAAGATCAAGAAGAAGAACAAGAAGAACAAGAACAAGATCAAGAACAAGAACAAGAAGAACAAGAACAAGATCAAGATCAAGAGGAAGAAGAACAAGAACAAGATCAAGAAGAAGAAGAAGAACAAGAACAAGATCAAGAACAAGAAGAAGAAGAAGAAGAACAAGAACAAGATCAAGAACAGGCAGAAGAAGAAGAAACACAAGAGGAAGAACAAGAACAAGATCAAAAAGAAGAACAAGAAACACAAGAGGAAGAAGAACAAGAAGAAACAAGAACAAGATC
>OOFC01037384.1:0-14903 GCA_900323345.1 Pseudochromis fuscus
TGGAAATAGAATATTTATTGAATAGGTTTTCCCTCTCCTCAGGGAGCCCAGGGATTACATGGCGACAAGCGACTTAAGCAGTGAACCGTGCCTGAGATTGCTATTACCTGCCATTCAGCATTATAGTCTGGTCTATGGCACCTGTGCACAGCAGGACTGGGATTGCCTTAATTATTGTGTCTCATCAGTGGGTCAGACTTGAATTTTATTTTTGATTTTAACATTAGTCTCAACTTAACAGAAAAAAAATCTGCTTTGTATTTAACTTTTTTTCTTCACTGAGGCTAATTACATTTCACCTGTAGCATATCTGTGTCTCCTTGACTGGAGAAGCTAATACAGGTAGCGGTCGTTACAGCGAGTGATGACATTTTAACACCACTGTGTGAAATAAGTTGACCTTTAACTGAGCTATTAAAAGAGTCTATGACAGGTGAAAAAACAAGGGAGAGATTAAATGGGAGTGGCGACAGTACCTATTTGCCTACATTGCACATTGTATGAAGAATATTTAATATAGATATACTGTGGGGCATTACAGAAATGTAAATGAGGAGGTGAACAGCTCACATACCAGTTAATGAAGGAGGAAGACGTGCTGTTATGAAGGTACACATGACATATTACCACCCTTCCCAGCGTTAATACCATGCCAACATTAGTATAGACTTTCTTCACAACATGTGCTACCACTCTGGAATATTAAATAGTCTACAACTCATATATCCTTGATGTGAATTAGGAATAGAGTGATTAAACACATTTATAACAGCAACAGCAGTAATGAGAAGGGAATTTATAACTATTTATCCCGAGCAAGGCTAAATAAATACTGAATCATTATATATCATAATGATAATACAGAGCCATTATCTTCCCAAAGGGTGTGACCAAATTTGTGCCGTTTTCTAACTGTGCAAACAACATAAGTGGCGGTTAATGGGCCACGTTGGAATCAAACTCGAAGTCAATTACAAACATGGAAGCAGCTGAAGTGTGACCCCCCCTTCAATCACAAATCCCCTGGCTCTGAAGCGATGTCATGCTGCAATGATTTGTGAAAGTTAGATTGAGGTGTGAGCAGGTAGGCTTTACAGGGGCAGGATTTAGTGAAGGTAATAGGTATTGGATCTATTGGAATCCCATGGAAGCCCTGCCACAGTCAGTGCATCCTCCTGAGGATCTTGGCACCCGCACTACACCACTCTCATGTCACAAGAGTCCAGAGACCAATGCAATGTGTCAATATGAATGTGATTAGAAAAGATAAAGGTAGAGTTACATATACTGTATGCCCAGAGGAAATCTTTTACCTTCCAGAATAATTAATTCATGGTGTTTAAACTGTCTCTAACAAGCAGCCGCACTTGCTGGTACATAAATGGAGTTTGCAAAACCAGTTTTTTTCACTTTCCCTGGTCGACCTTGATCACTTGTCAAGCCGAGACGTGTTGAGTGGGTGTCCATTGGTCATCATGCCTGATCTCATCCTGGCCTTCACCACCAGCCTCCCAGATGCCTCGTCTACCAGCCCACTGTCTCCACGCCACCATTAAGTCATCTATCTTCCTCTGCTCCACCCCTGATCTTCCCATCAGCTCACTTGTCTTGTTCTGCTCTCCCTTTTCAAAGTCTTCACGTGGACGTCTCTGCGTGTCCCTGTCATGTCCAGTCTCTTGTGTATCATTTATTCACTGTGAATCCGTCTGAGCTGAATCCGTTGGACCGACTCTTGAACAAACACAAGGTTGCAAATGACCTCGGTGTAAACGTTACAACGCAAGTGGAAGAGGAAAGAGGCAAATTTGTGGCTCTGGCAATCCTTTTTAAGAGGTTTAAATAAAAAAAAAAAAAAGCTGCAGGCAGACAAAATATCCAATAAAGCTCCAGCACCTACGGCAATGGTAAAACAGCCTGTCTCTGATTCCACAGTCAGGAATGCAACCTGACAAACCATAGTGCCCATTTAGTAAACCCTGGCCACTGACTGGCCTCAGGCGGTGAACCCGCCTGCCTCAAGGCTTCAATAACTCCAAACATGATCAGGCATTCTGCAGAATTTCATTTACACTCAATTTTCATCTAGCAGCACCTCTGTTTGGCTATATCCCTGTTAGGTGAGTCCTCTATTTAACAGAACTGTTTAAAGAGGCCACCTGACGGGTGTCAGATGGACCTGGGTGAGGTTAAATAATTGAGTTGAGTGAAAAGATAATTAATGGAGAATCAATGAACAAGCTGGGAAGGGGTTAGCAGAGGAAAGTATAGCGGGTGTTCAGGGGATCTAATCTAAGATGTATAAATTATTTAGCAGGCTAAAATGACTTGAATGACAATATAGGACATTAGGCAGGCAGCCTTAAACACATATTCACCTTTGTGGTCTCATGCATACACAATCAAACAATGGAAAATTATGAATTATTTTAAACATTTAGTTTTACATCTCATAAAAATCAAGTCTAAATCAGCCTGTTTTAGACCAGCTGTGGCGACAGGCTGTGGTGTATTCATGAAGCTGCATTAGGTTATGTGTATGAAGGCTATGTGTAGAGTGAGAGGTCTGAGCAGGGACTATTTGCATTTGGAGTCCTTGAGGAATGAATGAATGTAAAAAGCAACTTGAAGAATGTTTCCTGAATTTGGAGTCCTCTGATGAAATCCCTGTGATTTATCCCACCTCTCCTCTCGTCCTCCCCCCATCAGCCCTCTATCTTTAATTAGTGTCTGGGGAATGAGGGAGAGGATGAGTGGACTGTCAATTTTACATTCATTATTTATTTAGCTAAGGTGTAAACTGACTGGTCCACGTACTGACAGACATTTCTCCTGTGCTCTTTTGCACTTCTGTTTAGGCGATAATCAAGCTCTGTGTATGATACTTACTAATTAGACTGTTCCTTTTGGCGTCAGCGGCTGCATTCTGCCACTTGTCATTTAGCCACAGTACATGTGGGAATGCAAATATCTGTAGCTGCAATTTTAGACTGTATAGGATGAATTCCCCTTAATGAGGAGAGAGATTGCTGTTTCATTCTTTGGCTGTCATGTTGCCACCTGCTAAGTGGAATGTGCTCTGAATCTGAAGAGCTCAATGTTACAGAGGTGAATATGAGTCAATGGAGAGACAGGATGGCCCACGGTGAAACAAAAAAAAAATCTCCTTTGAACGGTCAAGTGTGTGCATACACACAAAGACATACAGTCACACACCTTAATGCATGCATGCATTCTCTCACACACACACACACACACACACTTTTTACTAACCAGTCCATTCTTCTTCAGGTCTGCCCACATGCTGGTCCCGTCACCCCCTCTCATTAGAACATGGTAGGTGAAGAAATAGATGCCAGGCAGAGGGCAGGTGAACTTGCCGGTGCTGGGCTCATAGTAGTTGCCGACATTGGTCACCACATCGTCAAACTTCAGTATTTCACTGCCCTCGTGCTGCTTGCGTAGCCCTGCATAAAAGGCGATTTTAGGAGTGTAGAGGGAGGGAGAGTAACCGCCGGGGCCTGGACCTGGAGGCCCCTGTGGCCCTGGTTTGCCTGGCTCTCCAGGGGGTCCACGTGCTCCTGGAGGGCCAGGGATGCCTGGAGGCCCTCGAAGACCAGATTTGATCTTTTTTCCAGAATAATCCTGGGGAGGTGGAGACACAGCTGTCAGCTCCTGGCCTGGCTGAGATGTAGCATAGGGATCACACACCATCCTGCAGCTTCCAAGCATTTCGTAACGGCTCCCTGTGTTTCCTGTGTTCCCCCCTTTGGTTGTGTGGACCAGCAGGGGAATGGCCACTAACAGTATTAGAACCATGGCCACACCTACGGCAGCTCCAATGACACGTTTCCTGCGGCTGAGCCGCGAAGCGGCCAGCGTCAGGAAGTCCTCTTCCCCCTTGGCTGGAATAGTGCCGGCCAGGATGAAGCCTCTCAGAGAACCAGTGTAGTGTGAAGAAAGGGAAGGGGAATATGGAGAGGAGCAGGGCAAACAGTGTACCAGTGGGTCAAGTGTGAGGGAGAACACAAAATGGCAGACAGCCAGGAAGGAAACAACTGACAGAGAAGATCCAATAGAAATTTAAAAAATGTCCAGGGAATCCAAAACACGATAAATCAAAGTCTTTATGGTTAAAAAGGTAAAACCTTCATACACCACAGGTTCTAAGGAAATAAACACGAAAATGTGGATGTCTCAGATTTGTGGTGACGCACAAGAAAAAACATAATTTGTTTGAATTAAGTCTAGTTTCTCTAATTCTGATTTCTCCTGTCGCCCTGCAGTTCTGTTCAATTTTCAGCATCAAACAAAACCATGACTATTACGGAGCCGGTTATTGTGAAGGCAGAGCTTAATAGTATGCTGAAGTGAGAGCTGCTGCCAAATTCAGCTCAGTGAAGAGGGAGGAGGTATTGTTTGTTTTGTTGGATGAAGTATAATTTACAGTTTTTTTCTGAAAATGAAAAATCTTTGTTCAGGCCCCCCCTGCACAGCACAGGATCTCACTTCATGTGGATGTCTCACTTAGTGCCATGGCTGTGTTTTTTTTTTAAAAAAAAAAAAAAGAAAGTTAATCAGAGATCCTCTCCTGACACAATCATCTTATGACCTCCTACTTTTAGCTGTCCACATTAAGGAGGTGTTTTTCAGGACACCACAAACAATTTTGTCAACTTGGATGCTTTTGATTGATTCCTCCTTTGGTTATATCTGGATCTGTAAAGAATTATAAAAAGAGCAAAGACACACAATTAATTTGTCCTTATTCGCATGTACACGTATATCAATTATCTGTAATATAACTGTATTACAGCAAATAACTAATACAATGAAACGGTGAAATTAATCTGAAAATACAGATGACAATAATGTTTTGCAGAAATGTGCAAAATAGTTATTTTATTCCTTGATAGGTGATGAAATTTATTTTTAAAATACGTGATTATCAGAATGAGTCATAAGCGAGTTTCTGGTTGGTTCAATTGAAATCTTCTCCATCAAACATAAAAAAAGACAAGGAAAACTTACCATGTGCTTTTTATAATCCAAAAATATTTTTCCAGGGATAAAATCTTTGTGAATCAATTTACTCCACGTCCCACCAAAAATGACTGAAGGACTTTGGACCGCGGGAGTGCCAAATGGAGAGCTGGAGAGCCGACGGGCGCGCAGCAGATGCCAGGAAAGTGATGTGAGTTTCTTAATCAGAGCATAATCCCCTTCATTTCTTTCCAGGTAGAAAATGAAGTCTAAGAGCCGCTAACTTCAGAGGAAATGAAGCCCAGTAAAATACCTGCTTAAACACTTTTTGACGCAATTCCAAATGAAGAGCGCGCGGAAATCTGACGCTCGTATCCAGTGTATCCACTGTATCGCCTTTCGTACCGTTTGGTCCATGAACAGTCGTAGTCTGCACCTGTTAGATTTCACTCCCTCTCTCTCTCTCTCCCTCTCTCTCCCTCCCTCCCTCCCGCTCTTTCTCTTTCTATCATACCAGCATCTTTATTTTCTCCTCTATAGACTATAACTAAATTCGTGGAAATAGATTTTTTTCCCCCCCATAACTTTCATACAACATCAATTTCAGTTATTTTTAACTTTTATAAATAATTGTATTGTTATGGTATATGTTGCTGCAGTTGATCTTATCAGTATAGGGCATTTCCTGCACTGTAAGCTGACACACATGCACTGATGCTTCCCATCTTGTTAGCCTGACATTCACCTGTTGTTAGAGACAAACTCTTTGCGAGCAAAATCTTTGATAAAGTGTTGCACAACGGAGGCAGATGTTTTCATCTTCTGTGTGCCAGGCAAGGGAGGACAGGGGAGGGTGACTAAGTAAAAGCTGCCTTGGCGTGATGTGTGAGGAATGGAGAGGAGACACTAAATGTTCCCCAGACCATTGTCTGTATGTGTGACTCGCATCCCACAGCTATAAAGCCTCATTAGTGAGACACCCTGCCCAGACATTCTGCTGCTAGTTGTGTGTTTTTTTCTTTCTTTACCTAAAATCTCACACACAAGCACATACAATGTCTGCACTCTGGTGTACACACAAACGCATGCACATAGACATATGCAGGACTACACAAAGACACCATTAGTTATGAAAGGCCATGTCTTGTCATCTTGTATCAGCGTTGCCTACAATTTTAGTTACATTCACTGCTGATCGCATTTCATTTCAGAAAACATCTTGGGCAGATTTTTACTTCATATCATCATTTCCTTGGAGTATTGTGTCACCTGTGTGACAGGCACAATCACAGATCTGTGAGTTTAAAGTTTAATGGCCGAAGCAGTGGCAGCGAGGGGAATAGGTCTACATACAGTATTGATGACTCTCTTTTCATCAACCACCACCTCCTCAACCCCCCTCTCCTCAGATATGATGACCACTGTCTGGTAATGTAGGGATCATCCGACCCGATCCCACCAGACCCGGAGCGGTGGATAATCACCGAGTTTTAAAGTGGTTTTCCAGGGATGCCTCGGATTTAGTGGGAAATTGAGGTGGAGAGCTTGGAAGGTTTGGGGATTGATATTTCCACTGGGAGATGTTGGTATAGCTAAGCACACAGGGAGGAGTTAAATGCTGTGTCAGTCCCAGTTTGCAGGTCAGTCAGTCTGGCCCACTAGAACAGTGCTTAGAGAGCCCGAGCAGCATGGGGCAGATAATCATTGCCAACAGTCAGAGGCAATATGCTCAGGATTGGATTTTTAAAGCCTGTTAAAATATTACTGAGGTGATTAATATTGAAATATGCGCATGTCTTTCAGCTGTCTGTCTCCCTCTTTCCCTATTCTCTTCTTGATTTGTTCCCCTTAGTATTCACACTCACCTAAAATTTCAATATTTTGCATTATGTTGATGAGATGTGTCTTCCTTTTATTCGGTGCGATTGCTTTATCGTGTCACTTGCTCTGAATTCACCGTGGCTCGCGTAGACTCAACTGTCACCGACAGGAAAGGGGCCATAGGAGAATGAGTAGTGGGCTTTTTGAGTTATTAGTTTGTTTAATAATTAATTTCACATATTATGATACACCAAGAATAAATCTCTGTCTTTTGTGCACACGTTTGCACAATTCGAGCTCTCGCTGATCTTTCCTCTGTTCTGTGCAAACAAGCAAGAGAGGAGCAGAAACTTATTTATGACCACATTACTCATGTTATATTTCTCTTCTGCAGTTTGCTGTTTTTCTTAAAGAGTCGTTCTTCAATTCAGCCATCCACAGCAGCCTTTAAACAACTCTGCTGCCTTAAAACAAACCCAATCTTTGCTGCAAGCACATTAGTAATCAGTGGAGCTATTTCCGCTATATTTGAGATATAAGTGAGGCATGGCTGGACTGTATGTTACGTATTTTGTTTTTGCTTTGAGATAGCAATACCATCACACAGTCCACACCAGAGCATCTTGTGTAGAGCAGCCAGCACATATTGAACACAAGCTCTGACATGTATGATGACATATTGTTCCCCTGGAGGCGGGTAGCCGCCGGAGGGCCATCACTCCCCGGGGGACCACTGTTCAGGTTTTCCCCCCGTTAACACTGACAGGAAACCAGCTATCAAGCACCCATTCTTTGCAATGCAGATTACTCTCTCGTAAATCAATTTGGATGGAGGTCATTGGGGATACAAAAGGTTGTTTGGGACAAGTCTCAAAATGTACAGTTGAGGAAAAAGATGCGGAGTAAAAGGAAAACAATTGAAGTCAAGCCACATAAAAAAAAGTCCTATTTTTAGCAAGAGCTTTCAAAGAAGAAAATAAAATTATTTTTTAGACTCACTGCTTTGTAATCAGGATGTTTTTTGCACTCTGGTATGAACTGCGTCATTTTCTCCCTTGCGTACCTGAGCGTGCGTGTTTACTGTATTGTGAGTATAGACTTGTAAGCACAGTACATGGGTGTGGATGTGTCTACATCCTGGTGCTGTGCTGTTTCATTAGGCTCTGATTATGGGGCCTGATGCAGAGTGACAGTGTGCAGATTGAGTTGCACAGCCACTCTAATTCTCTCTATTAATAACAACCCTCCACACAGCCGTCCTGAACCACATTTATTAATCACAATTTGTCATGTGTCCGATGCTCCACCCTCTCCTTCTCCCTTCCTCTCCCCGCCCTCTCTTTAGTTGTGTTCTCCGGCTCCCTCCCAGCAGGGCCAGTTATCCCCTGCACTTCTCCACCTCCACCTCCTCCCACCCTCAGCACCGGCTCCGTTCGCCTTCAGCTCAGAGACATGGTCTAGCATACAGAGGGATGTTCTCACTCTCCTCCCTCTCTCTCACACACACACACACACACTCTCCCATTCACTTTAACTGCACTCTGGAAAGACTCTTATTAATCAAAACCTCTCCAGCTTTAATTGGCTGAATAGCAGTTAACAGCTTGGATTGTGTGGACTGTTTTTGTAACAGTCTACCGAAGATTATAATAAATTACTATAAAACAAACCTCTATTTGCAATTACAGAATAGTTATGATGCACATTGCTGGCCTAGCAACACCTCCAACCCTTGTACAGTGTAATGCATCATTATAGTGATGTTCGCACAGTCACTGAGATTGCATGCAATGGCCTTTTGGAACGCATTGATTCTTTTTAACATTAATCCCGGCCATCTGGATTTTATATTTACACAAATGCTGGCATTTAATCAATATGTATGCTGGGATATGCACAATGTATTATTGCATTATTGGTGGGAAAATATCCCTGTAACTAAAATCACATTTCTGCTCATGTCTCATTCAAATGGCCCCTGACCCCACTAAGAAAGATGATTTATGAGTCAGCTAGTCCCCAAGGTCTTGCTCTGCCACTCCAATTTTCAGCTTACGTTTATGCTCATTATATTGACACTTTTGGGATATTCATTTACCCTGAACTTTAATTTTATCACACAGCACAACTTTTCTTTGAGTTTGTTTCTCCAGAAGTTACAACCAAGTTGGATCAGTCTGATTATTCACCGCTGCAGACTTAAAAAGTGACACTTCCACTGCTGTGCAGTAGTGTACGTCTAATTACACAACCTCGACTAACCCTCCGCTCGTCAGTGCTACCCTCCACCACCCTCAGCCCCCTCACACAGAACCAGAGTCCCTCTACTGTTTTCTTTGAGCAGAACTGGTGTTTGGGGGAAACAGAGGCGATTTTCATGTGCAAATGTCAGTCAGTCCGCTCCCAGCAATCACAGGCCCGTCTTCTCCGGAGATCGTAGCTTGAGACACAGCTTGAATAATTTAGCAGCTCTGTGCCACCGTGCTTTAGGGTCGCAACCTTCTAAAGTGGTGACAGAAAGCCGTTGGCTGACTTCCCATCCCATTCACTCCCATTACCACTTATTTACCGTTCATGATTCCAGGCAGACAAAGCAGAAGGCCACGCTGGGGACGAGAAATCATTGGCGTTGTATAAACTGTGTCATAAAGCAGAGCGCAACCAAACAATGACATTTTCAGAACATTCCCGAGTCAGAGGCGATCCCCTCCTGTGCCACGCCGTGAAAAAAAAACACATATGATCACCCAAGCCAGCAGTCACAGACAAAAGAGATGATGGACACACGCTCTGAGAAAAGGTCGAGAAGTGGCACACAGCGGGGACAGGTGTCAAAGCAGCAGCCTTACCGACGTATAGGTGTTGATTAAAATTCAGTTATGAGAGAGAAAAAAAAACCACCCAAATCGTCTGTTTCAGAGGGGGAGAGATGATAGTGATTTTCAAGGTATGCTAGGGAAAAGAACAGAGACGTAGAGGACGGAGGGAAAGAAATTGATCCGTCCTTCTGTACAGACACATTCTACATTTCTATCATTCAGAGGGAGACAGACAGCGCTTGGTCTGACAAGAGTGGTCATCACTCGTCTGCAGCGGGGCTCTGACAGCAACATGACGAGGATGAATGGACTGTCCAGCTATTCCAACCTAAACACATGCTGTTGGAAAAATTATACACTTATCTGCCACATATTTTCTTTCAGTCCTTTCAGGTTTCTAACACCACTTGTTCAATTACCATTCAGTTCTTCCATGCATCCTGCAATATGAAGCTTATATTTCACCCATGCATGATATTTACCTCTATGTACCTGTGACATCTTTTTATCCTGGAGAGTTTTTATTCACTGACAAATCTGGCATTGATCTATGGTCTTTATAAGGCTACAAATGAGGAAGTCCAAGACACAGACAAACAAAAACAGCCACTGCTTACTCTCGGTGTCCTCCCAGTACAGGAGGATATTACTGGAATGTGAGGAAACAGCAGTGAATTGTGTATTAGCGATGCAGTGGGATGTTCCCATGGAGATGTCAATTGTGATAGCCTATTAGTCCAGCTGGTGAGATGCAGGATTGCTAAGAAACACCGGCAGGAATGAACGACACGTCCTGCTTCTTCCTCCACCCCTCCGTCTAACCTGTTGTCATGCACTGCAGCAATACAGTCAGTCAAGTCAAACGCGGTCTGGTCAAACTGCATTCACGGAGCGTTTGAAGTGTCAGTGGGCATCAGGTTTGACCTCATGTCATGGGAACGCGTTACAAGGGCACGCAGAGGGGAAGGGAGGACACGAGAGATCCCTCTGAATTATTGAGAGTGATTATTTGGTGACTTATGGTTGGTGGCTGACAGGTACGGTATGATAAATTGTGCCCAGCAAGAATTACACTTTTTCATTTCTCCACTGTCTATTTATCTGCCTTTCTCTGCCTGACCACCCCTTCTCTATCCAACACTTATCCCACTACCTCCTCTGTCCTTGTACCAGCAAGTTTTCAGACTGACTTTTAGGACATGTCCTCAAAAGTCTTGCAGTAAAACAGCAGGACAACTGTAGTCTTCACTTTAGGTGTGGTCGTGCTGTTTCAGTCATGCTAGCAGCGTTGCTGTAGAGATGGCAACATCCACGTGTCGATCAGTCGCTTTGTGCCATAAATAAATATCTGAGATCCTACTGGACAGACTTCCATGAAGTTTATTGTACACATACTGTATAACATACTCATGCTGCCTAAAGGATGAGTAATAATCTATCATTTTCATCTAGTGTAACTCTATGGATTATTATAACAGAAATGTATAAAAAGTGTATATTTCCTATCTGGTGATAATGTAAACACATGTTAGTCTCATGCCATTTAGATCAGAGCAGCAGTGTGCTTCAGTGAAGACTTGTTCATACTTGCAATCATCTCTGTAGACTTTTATTTTGAAAATTATACATTTAATTGGCAGACTGATTCAGAGCAAAACTTCTGTTTATTAACATATTTGCAACAAAAACAATCCTCAGGATCAATGTGGTCCGACAATACAGACAAGATCCTGTACAAGAGAAATAAAAAGTAACCATGGAAGCAGTTGTTATTATTAGCAGGGGCTTATTCAAAGAGTGTATGGAGATGATTATAAAAACAGTTTTTGAGTAAATGATGAAGGATTTTTAACATAACAGAGAGGGAAGGTCGTTGCCCCTTAGAGGGGGCGCAGCAGGGAGAAGGGTGGTGACCATGAAGAGATGGCTGGAGGGAGAGAGGAGAGCTAAAAGGCTGCCACTGGCCTCAATGTAAGAATAACCTTACTTTGAGGCACGGCACTGTGGACTCTCACCCAAGCACAAAGGTTTTAATCTAACTGCAAACAAGTTGTGTCGGTCAATGAAAGAAGTGGAAAAGGGAAGCGACATCAGTGATTAGGCAGCCGCATCATCCTGAACAAGCAGTGAGGGCTGCACCAAGTGTTTCTGATGGAGTAGGAGGAGACAGTTGCAGGGGAAATGATTAAAGCTTAAACACAAGCTGGGTTGAAGCTCTGGTCTGATGCAGTTGCACAGTGTAGGTGTAGGAGTTCACTTAGTGAACACATAAACTGATGGAGGATAAGACGCACAGCGTAGGGACAGTCTTGACTATGGCAGAGCCCATTAAAGCTGAAAACGCTTTTCTCCATAAATAATAATTTCCAAAGAATATTAAGTTTGAGGTGCTTCAAGACTTTGCGTGCTGTATGTTATTGTCTTGCTTCTTGTTGAGTGGCTTTGTTTTGCTTTTTATTGTGCACATACCAGGAGACCCATTTCCCTATTTCTAATTGACATTCCCTGTTGCATAATGTTTCTAACTGACTGATCAGGTATCAGAGATGGAGTTCTTTGTGTAAATGCAGTTTGAATAATTCATACAGGGCTGTCAGAGAGAGAGAGAAGGGGCATTTTAGAAATCAGCTCGCTAGGCCCCTGACCATGAATAATTGATCTGAACTGATTAAAGTTTGCCGTGATTACCCCTCACGTCCCCAACAGATAAAACGCCACACCTGTGTTTGCTGTCTCTTTACTAATTCTCCTCCTTCTCTCTCTCCTCTCACTCAAACATGTTTCAATTAACCACATGCGGTCACACTGTGTGTGGTGGAATGCAGCACGCTTCAATGTTGTTGCTGTCTCACATTGTGCTTCATTTCCACCAACAAACTGAATTTTCTGAAACTAAATTTATTTGATTTCATATTCATGTCCCTGATTTAAAAAAATGCAAGTATCTATTTCCTAACTACAATTGTAAATATTATACCTTCATTCGCTGCTCTGGACGTGCAGAAAAACACACTCTTCTCCTGCTCTTCCCTCAGGCCGTGAATCCTCTGATAGATAAACTCAGGTGTAATTGCAATAGGCGTGGTGTGTTGTAACACTTAAAGATACTGTGATCCAAGAGAGCTACCTTCATCAACTTGACTCCACTAGGTGTACATGTGCACGTCAGATAACACACATACACAGTAGAAAAAAGATAACACAGGAAGACACAAAGCAGACTCATTATGCATCGGGATGGCTCCTCACTTCCCCTAACCTTCAAAGTCCAACTAAGGATGGCACTTTGATCCGTGTTCCAGAGCCAAAGTGAGAAATGCATGACAGAGAGCGACTTGAAGGAGGAGACCGGGAGGGAGTGTGGAAGAGTGACAGCTAATGACAGTAGCTACACACTGTGACCTTTAGAGCAATCACACAAGCATGACGAACCGGGCTCAAGGTGACAGAGAAACAGGCTACTTTGGAGGGGGATATTACGGACAACAAAGCTTTGTGTGTTTGTGGTTCAGGAGGCATGGTGCAGCAGTGCTAATGGAGATTATAGCTACGTAGCTGATCAATACCTGCTGTAATATTTGTCAGAGAACAGGGGTTAACTGTGTGTAAATGCACCTAAAGATGAAATAAACACACAAGGAAAGGTAAGGTCAACAGTCCTTTACATTACTGGTATTACATCCTGCTGTTTACACACTTCAACACACACATTTAGCTCATCACTGAATTGTTTGGGAATTGTGTGCCTTGCTAACCTTTCCAGCCTTTTACTTATCTTGTATTTATGTATTGTTTGGGTTTTATGTATTATTTACACTCTCTTCTGTACTGGTTTTTAAACTTCTTTTAAGGGTTTTTAACTTTCTTTTATACCTCTTTTTAGCCCTGGTTTTATCCAAGAGGTTTTTGTCTCATTTTATTCTCTCTTTTACTTTCTCTTTTACTTCTTTGTTATCTCCAGATTTGCGGAGCCAAGGGCATTTTTAGGGCATTTTTATTTATTTTTTTATTTCCTGTTGTACAGATAGCTCATGCTGGCCTTTCATTGTTACTTGTGTGTTATTTGTGCCTGGTGTGAGATGGATAAACCTAAAACTGCGAAACAAATCTACCTATGGGTATAAATAAAGTAACCTTGAACCTTGAACCTTAGCCTTTGCTTTCTAAAAATACTATTATTGTACATACAAATATAAAAAAATGTTAAAGCTTTAAAAAAGATAGGAAAATTCACAAGTGCACACAAAAAAATTGGGTTGTTTTAACTCAGAAATGGATAAATATTAGACTAACTACATGCTGGGTTAATTTAACCCAGGGAGATGCACTGTAAAACATGAAAACATTGAGTAAAAACAGCTAAATGTTGGGTGAAATAAATGAAATGTTTGTTAAAAACAACAAAATGCTGAGTGAAAACAACACATCTTACTGTGTTAAATTAATCCAGCGTGTTGTCAGTCCAGTATTTACCCAGATCTAGATCAAAACAACCCACAATCTTTTTTTGTGTGTGAGCTGATTGTGTAGAGACCTGTGTGAGACTGTAGGACACAGCAGTACTTTAAGCCAAATGGTGAAATGATGCCAAATCTGTCCGTTCACCATGTTCACCATGTTAACATTTGTTAACTAGAACAAAACCATAGTATATTAGTGTATAAGTACAGCTGAGGCTGATGGACATCTTCCAGGTATTTGACCTGACCTCTCACTAACTGGATGATGGTGTTTTATAGAGAGATCCCAGAAATCACCAAATTCATACCCAATTAAAAAATACACACACACACACACACACAGAGGTGGTGCTCCTCTTTTCACTCACTCTCCAGAATCAGGGAGGACTTACATCAGCAGGCGTAGGTTACATTTAGTAAAATTAAAGAATTAACACAGCATCCTCCATCAAGCAGACACCTTAATTGAGCTAAATGTTTCATCACAGCGCCCTCGCAGGTCATCTGTCCTCTCAGGTGTGCTCTGAGTCTGCACAGTATACCCACTGAGCTACAGGTTTAAAAACAAACGGGGGGAGGAAGGGAAAGGGGAAAAGGGGGTGTACAGTGAGGATGTGTCCAGTTCAGGTCCCTGGTGGAGGTTTTCAAGTGGCTGGGCGCTCTGTCTGTCCTGTCAGCCCTGAGCAAACACCCCATCCTAAAAGGGAAGGAGGGGGGGAAAAAAACTCCCAGATAGCATCACACACGGCTGGCCAGGGCCTCACTAGCAGTCCACTTGTCTGCTCTCCCCTCCGCAGAGCCTTCACAAGAGATGGGAGGAATA
>OOFC01037385.1:0-12874 GCA_900323345.1 Pseudochromis fuscus
ACCTCTGAAAAAAATAAAACAGCTGTTCATGTAGCTTTGAACTGTGACAAATGGAGTTGGAAATACATTGTTTTCAATGAAGGCGGCGCAAATACCGGTAAGAGCTACTGGTACGTACGGTACCGTATTGTGAATGTACTAGCTTGTTTTGGGAGTGAACGGAGTCGTCAGAACGTTGGTTTGTTTTCTGTTGATAAAGTTTGACTGACTGACTTATCTGACTGTTTTGTTGACATTCACTTTAGCGCAGCTTCATCTAGATGGATGATAACACAACTCCAGCCACTACAGTAGTTTCTATTCTATGCACCTTATATATGAAAACAGTTTTAAAATAGGCCATTCATTGAAGGTGCACCTTATAATCTGATGCGCCTTATAGTGCAGGAAATACGGTACAAGAACTTCATGATGTTTAAATATTACAACTGTTTGAAGATAGTAGATCATATTCTGTTTAATTTTTCAGGGAACACTGGGGAGTTTATATAGATGGATACTTTATTAACCCTGAGGGAAATTCAAAATATGCAATATGTAATATACAATATAAGCAGCACAATACACAAACTTTTCCAGTTCAAATTCAAACAAACATCAGGTAATAAGTATTTCTGAAGATTACTTTAAAATGTCTAAACCTTTATACTGGGAAATTACTTCAAAGGGTGGTGCATTCGAGGCTTATGTGATCTAACAGGAGTACTGCTTTAAGTGCTAATCGTACCAAAAATAAATAGTGAGACTGTTTTTTTTTTGTTGAATTTAAATAGCTGTGCCACATTTATGGGCAACTTTTTTCTTTGTTTTTTTTTTTTTTTGTCCTTAAAAATGTTACTTCTAAATAAAACATGAATGTGTCTTTTTAATGTCCTGGCTATAGCCTTACATGTTCGCAAGAAGAAAAGTAGCACATCTGCCAAGGTTAACAAAGAGGTCAACTGGTCCACCCACTCGCCAAAACACTAAATTTTGACCATTTCCACTCAAAGCTTAGTGGCGCCCACTCACCCAGATGAGCAGCTGCGTGATGACTACATTGGCCATGGCGCACGAGAGGTGCAGAGCGGTGCGTCCGTCGCCGTCCCCGTAGGTCTCATTAACCTCCTCCTTGGTGCCGTGGGCCAGCAGCACCACCACCAACCTCAGGTCATCCTCCACCACCGCCCGAAGCAGCTGCTGCCCCAGAGGCACGTCGGACTGGGGCAGCCCCACCAGGAACAGCTTCTGCTCGTACTTGGCTCGGATCCAGCGCTCCTTCTCCTCCCTGGAGAGGAGGAAATGACAGGGGCGCTGTGGGTCAGGCAGGGTGAAACATAGCGAACATGCTACCAGCAATTTCGCACCTATGTTACAGAACTTTCAAAACGTATCTCATAATTCAGAGGCGGTGATTTAAAGGCAAAGAGGTGTACAAAAAGAAGAATGCAGACACACGGGGGAAATATTACCGTAATTGGCCGAAGAGACTCGGTGGAGTACAGTGACATTTCTAAATTATTAGAGCACAGGAAAGTGACGAGGCTTCACTATCACAGTGGGAAATAATACAGTGAGATAGGCTGGAGAGATGAGAGAATGCCAGAGGGTGTGACGCTTTGGGCAGTATTCCAGTTTCTAGTGATTACGGTCGTCAGCATGACGGTTAGAGTCTGGCCAGCTTTCTAAAGGTTACACATCTTGAGCAGCATGTCTGCCGTGGACAATACAGGAAGGCGGGGGACGTATTTTTATCAGCGCTGTCGGCTGTCAGTCTGAACTGGTGGATCCCCTCCACAAAAGAGGCAGTGTGTCTCCGAGCCCCGGTCTCCCTTGGGGTGGCTGGGCCCTGAGTCAGATCGATGGGGCTGAATGGCAGCCAGAAAGGGACGATGGGATGTGGGGCTCACTACAGTCCAGCCTGCAGCAGAGAATAGAGACTGAGGGAAGGCTCCATGCTCTATCACCAGGCAGACTTCTATCTATTGCTCTCCATCTTGACCCCCCCATTTCATTCTCTGCCCACATACAAACTGTCCAAAACAGAAAGAGAGAGAGAGAGAGAAAAAAAAATCAATATCAATATGTGAATGACTGAGCATGCCCAGTGTGGCACTAACCCGGTGACCCTGTCTGTCGGTGTGATAAGGGGAGCAGAAAGAGGCCGTTGTTTGGATTTGTGGGTGAGTGACAGAAAGGAGAAGGTTTGCTCGGATAAGTTGAAGCGGCAACGCTGGCTGGAGTGACAAGGCCCTCGTGGGACTCTCTATCAACGGACCGGGGATTAGCAGCATGTGCAAACTGACAGTCCAACTCTATTCAATTGTGATTCATCACAATGACGCTAAAAACAAACTCAACCGGGCCGCTCTCCTGCCAAAAATCAGGACATCACATCTACACACTGGTTTCCTCAAATGATTAAAGCAGTTAAAATAATAGTCATTATTATTTTTTTGTGTTAAGAACAAAAATCTCCATTTGTATTACAATTTATTTTTTTATTCAAGGGGAGGGAATTATAAACACATCACGTAAGAAAAAATGTTGAATATCGTGTTTCTGTTACTGGTGTCAGATTATAGAATCAATTGAGATAAACTGAAATCCCATAGCTCAGTGCTGAGTCTTAAAAAGTCCTAATTAAGGCTTATAAATGTATAATGATCTCAACATGATGTCAGAAATTAAAGGTAGATTACTTTGTGGTAATGTTTTATTTGTTGCTAACTCTTGGAGAAGCATAAATGAGCCTCTGGTTTTAGCTTCTTCCTTTTTTGGTCACTATTTGTGTAAATTGTATGTCCTTTATATGTATGTGTTTTCATATGTACCCGAAATAAATAAATATTCATAAATAGTAGTGACAGAGTTTTATTTACTCTGGTTTTCAGCTGTCCATCTTGGAGAACTGATGTTTTAGATTTGTGACATTCACAGGATAATAGCATTTAAAGGATACACCTGATATTTGTATTTCTACCTCCACTAAAAAACCAAAACCAAGAATGTATCACTTGGTCTGTTGTTCAGTCCACTACGAATTTAAATCCTCAAACCTAATTTGCAAACACACACATTGATATATATAAGATATTATTCAAATGAAGTTAAAACGTCAGCTTGTTGGACACTATTTGATGGAGTAAAAGTACAGTGCTCCTCATAATATAGGAACATGTCACCAAGCGCTACAGTGTGGCTCAATGATGGGTTTTAATCATATGTGAACAATAATGAGGGTTTATAAATAATATTAATTAGCAGGATACCTTTATTGGGAATGCATTGATTAAAGTAAAATACATTTCCATCAACAGCTCCACCCCCTCCCAGAGACACTGCACAGACTCTATTATAAAGGACTTTCTGAGTAAAAAGTAGTAAGTGGTTTTCAGGCAAAGGCATAAATCTCAGAGTTATATCTCAAAATCATGGTGAGTAATTCTAAAACGATCTGCGCTACTCTACATCACTTACCTTTTGTAATTTGGGTGAAACTGCCCTTTAACTATATCTCCATATATGCAATTTTCAATTGCAGCAGCCATTTCAACAATGGCCGTTCAGCATTAGTCACTTCTCTTCATTACGACCTTAGCAGCCAGGTGTCAAGGCTGCCAACTTACCACAGACAGCAACCATTTTTAGCCTCATATGTCAGCTGCCAGGCTCACTTCACAGAGCAGTCCGTCTTGCACAGAGGAGCCTGGCACCCGCCCTAACTACAGGAGTTAAGGGTGTGATGGAAGAGGGGAAAGTCTTTATCAGCACCGAAGCACGGATTGATTAACTGCAAAAACACCAGCAGAAGCTCATAAAGCAGCTTCAGCCCACATCTTAAACCAGTCGGTTGCACCTGCGTATGAGCACGTTTCTGTTATGTCCTCAAAGAAAATGTGGAGGAGAAAGTCCTTGGTCGTACTCCACCATGAGCAAATCTTTTCTTAAGGAAGGGGGTATTATGTGAACAACAATACAGCCCTAATGGCAGGCAATTGCAGTGGCTCAGAGTTTTATGGTGTAAGACCTCCATCAATCCCTACTTAGTCATTATGTGAGGACAAGCCTGTTAGCAAATCAATTGGCCTTAGAACCAGTGGACTGCTCACCACAGGAAGGGGCTGTCCTGCTCCCTGCCATTATTTCCGGTGCGCTCTTTGAAAACTTTCTTTTTCAAAAAGTTGTGGCAAAGAGATTGACTGTAATCCTGAAGGCAAAAATCCTCTCATAAAAAAACAAATCTAAGCGTGGTTTAAACACAATCTGCAGGAGCTGTTGTCCAAAGTTTGTCTCAGAAAGCTAGACCATGAATGAGATGCTGAATCTGTAGAGGCCAGTGAATTGATATGAGCTAAATGAGGCAGAAAGTTAGCACCAAGATGTGAAACAAAAAGGCTGAGGAGAGCCATTAAGAAGACGTCAACATCTCAGAAAGGAGCCCTGAGGACACTTTGTTAGCCTTCGCTACAAAATCAGACCTGCAGGGAAAGGCCTCGCTCACTGCTGATGCTGAGCTTTAAATTCAACAAATTCACAGTCCTTTCCACTTTTTTTTTTTTTTATTATTTAAGCAAAAGCAGCCAGGCGGTGGTTTTTTACAAAATTCCTCAGCTGCTGCCACTTGAAAGACTTAGTGTAAAAGGAAGTGAAATGGTAATCCCGCCTCTGTCTTTTGTTTGAAATAGAAAAACAATCCAAATAGAGGTAGGGTTTAGACAGTCGGGGGGGAAAACTGAGACCCTTGAAAGGGACACTTCCTCACCACAGGAGGAAGAAAAATAAAATCAGCAGATTTAGCATGTCAAAGCGCCAGGACAGAGTGGGAGGGGAGGTGGAGAGGGAAAGGAGAGTGAATTTTCACAGCATGGGGGGATATTTAGGAAATTGAACTGATGGTTACTCCTATATGCACACACACACACACACACACACATCTAAGCACACAGACGTCAATGGACACCAATTTCCCCACCCGGGCTCGAGCACATAGTTGCACTAGATTTCTCTGTTGCTTAGGGGATAGAGGGAGAGCTTAAAGATCCCAATAAAAATGCCTGTGTCCCACTCAGTTAAAAACAAGCGGCGTTAGCTTTGGATGATGAAGGAAGTTTGTAGCTATCGCCTCGCTGATAATCGCTGTTTGACTTTCTTTCATCGCCCGTGATTTGACTGAGATCTTGGGCAAACATCAGAAACGCTTACGGAGTCTAAAGTAGAAATGGGACTCCTGTCAAGAGCTGGTGTCCCCTTTCATTTGCTTATGCAGAGTCCACCGAGATAAAGGCGGCCTTAACAGTAGAGAAAGGCCTCTTTTATAATTCTATTAGAGGTCTGTCCCTCCAGCTCTCTGTTGAGCAATGGATCCTGACCCTGACTTAATTAAGTGGCAAATGGCAGAATGATTCTCCTAAACCCAGCCCACGGAGTCAAGAACACATGACTGAATTCAAATAAAGAGGGACAAACAAGGATAATTAGTCAAGCCTGAAAGACAAAGGCGAACAGGAATTTATAGGAAGGGAAGGGAAACTGAGACGGAGGGGGCGGAGCTAGCGGCGGAGGAGCCACAGAATGACCAATGTGACTGCCTGCAATAAAGGTAGGAAGAGGAGGATGTCCGTCCCACCACTCAGCCATCATTCAAACGCACACTGAGTCCTCCTAAACTATCAAAGCCTCTCAGGACTCCTCTCAGGACTCCTCCCACTCCTCCGCGAGCATCCAAATTCACTGCGGACACATCAAATAGATGCACTGAAGGGGAGAAATGGTAGCGGCGGTGGGGAGAGGGGAGGGGTCTTTGAGTTTGACCAGCCTGAACAGACTTCACAGTGGGGGGTGGGCGACTTGTATGGGACCGATTCCCATGCAGCCAGCAGCTTCACTTCCACAAACCGAGGGGAGGGAAGAGCGCAGAGCGAGGAAGAGGGACAGCAGGAGAAAGACGGAGAGAGGGGGCTGAGAGGGAAACGACGGAGATGAAAAAAAAAGCACACAACAGGGAGAGAGAGCTGGGCCCCAAAGCATCAAAGGTTGCTAAGGGCGAGAAATGAAGGAGCGACACAGTAAACGCCACAGCAAGAGTGCTAAATAAGGCCTCCTATGGTCCAGCGGGTTACAGTGTAGAGACTTTGCTGGGAGAATAACAGCTCCAGAAGAATTAAGACAAATATTTTTACAAGTGGAATAGATGCTACTTTTTCTTCTGCCTCGCCGAGTGCGGTCTGAACAGATGACCACAATTCAAAAGGTTGTTGTGTTGCGAGCTCTATAGAGGAAGGGTGGGGGGGGCAACGGGAGAGCATCTGGGTGCTGTAGGCAGGCAGAGGGATGAGTTGAATATATTGTGACATTAATGAGGTTGTCAGGCTCCTCGTGATGGAGTGGCTGTGTTTTTGTGCCAGCAAGACTAACACCCTTAAATGCTCATGCTGTTAACCCCTGCTGAACCCTCGGCTCACATACAAAGCTGAGGGGACGATAACACATGCCCCCGCGCTTAAGTGTGCAGCCCACGGTTTCAAATCTTCTTGAAGAAATCACGCACACATTTCATTATGATTTTTTGTAACGTTTGCAACAGTGACACTAAATTGCATGGTTAAGACAGGCGTGCGGTGAGGAAGCGGTCATTTCTCTACGTCCACCTGGCCCTGAAACCTGGTGGCATGTGGGCAATTAGTGACTGTGGTACCACTTCTCCCACACAGGGCTAATTACTGACCTGTGGGTTTCATTTAGAGAGAGGGAGGACATGGGAAGACCCAGTCATTCATTTGTCTTAATTAATTACTCTTCCTCCACCAGGGCTCCTGGCAAGGCCGGCTATTCTAACATCTCTTCAGAGAGTTGGCATTCCTGCACTCCTAACCTGTGAGCAGCCCCAAAGCTTTGCTCCGTGTTTTTGGGAAGTACCACGAAACACAGGGGCCATCGTAGACGAATCCTGAAACAGGAGTGTTACGGCCCGTAGAGAGCAACAAACAGTTTGGGAGCCAAGATGCCGCCGCCGCCGGAGCAGAAGGGGTTAAAACCAGGCAGCGGGGCCAGGTTTGGAGAGGTTAGCGGTGTGATTCATTTTTATTACCACGCAGCCCCTGCAGGCGGCAGGAGTGGCAAATTATTTCTGAAACAAAGTGGAGGGCTCTCATCAGAGCTATTACCTGCCTGTGGCCGAGGGCGGCGCGGAGCCTACAGAGGGTGACAGTGAGAGGCCCACGTCAGTGAGGGATAGCCGTCCACATCCGTCCACGCTCGAGGACATCTCCCCCAAATGAGAACTGGTGTCTGTGTGTGTGTGTGTGTGTGGGTGTTTGGTTTTGTGTGTGTGTGCGTGCCAGCAGGAGATAAGGGTAAAAGTTAGCTGTTGGACCTCTCCCACAGTATCCGTCAAAATAATCTGTAGTGTTTTCTATCACAAACATGCCAAGCAATTAGAGGTGACGTGCAAAACACGACGACTCCCAGGCGCTAATTAAAAGAACAACTCCCCTGCAATATGCTGACTGCAGACATCAGCCACAATGCAGGGCTACGACAAATCTATCATCACAGAAATATGGCCGGGCCACATCTAACCTCTGTTTTTAGGGCTTTACTATGAGGCACCCTTTATACAATGGGTATAAATAGCTACTTATGACTTTACTGGTTAATAGATCATTCATTCTTCATGAATCAGTTTTAAGCCATAAGGCGTCTGGGTTACCTGTTGTGGGAAAATGCATTTGTTTGTAAGACGGAGTTTGGCATAACTGGATTATAAAAAAAAACAAACAAAAAAAACCAAAACTGATATCTAAAAACCTCATTATCAATGACGTAACACTGAACTCTGGCTTTTTAGATTGTGATAAACCTCTGAGGATTTATTAGTTATATTTATAACTTCATAGCTGCATCTTTTATAAAAAGGATCAACACCAGCCAAAGATTTTTTTAAACCTGGTTATTTATAATACACTCCTGTTGGTAATAAACCATTTCTATAAAAGCCACCTGACAGTGTGCGCTCTTATAGCTAAAAACTGGGATCACCTGATTTACTGATAGATGGATATTTGGTAATAATGCATTTGTTAATATATTAATAAATAGAAACAATCAACATCAGTTTGAAAATCCAAAATTTGCTTAGATAAAAAGCTCATAACTGAGATTTTTTTTAATATTAAAAATCCATTAATTTGATAAAGCTTGCCATATAAGGAAGTGGGGTGCATGTGTTCTTATGCGAGGTGTGAAAACAGGTGATCAGGTGACATTCATACAAACATATACATATGCATGCATCTGAACAAGCTCCCCATTAGGATGTCTGTAATCATTCTGATGTACACCAGTAATTTCACTGCTGTGCGGATCTGCGTACAACAAATCTATATACACTGTTCTTTCCATTCAGAATATCATAAGCTAAACCAATGTTGTGGATGAATGCTTTTAAGTTAAATCTCAAAAATGCAAAGGGGTAAAACTAGTCTTGCAGGAGACATTCAATCAGACACTGAGTTGATATTCAGGTAGTTACTGAATCGTTTAGATTAGGTGTCACTAATGTTTAGTGGGAGTCAGGAGCCATATACTGGCTGCCTGGGTGCCATCACAAAGCTGCTACATGTCACAGATGTGACACAATTAAAATCCTGCTCTCATATGTACTCCGCTCAAGTTAAGAGAAGCACGCACAGACACAGAGTCAGAAATAATGACAGAAAAAAAAAATCCATCCCATTAAATTGGATAGAAGTCATCATTCACGATAGCACAAAATAATTTGATACCAGTGTTTACCCCACAATGTTACATTTATACTATCAGCAACAAAATCAGAATCTCAATAACCAGTGGCCACGTATGAAATTCACAGCTGCTGTTTTTTGTCTAAAGATTAGTTATCCTGCAAATGAGATTTATTGTTTGACAGTGAAAACTAATGGAGATGCTGCCGCAGGATAAGATCGGATTTTTTAGACAATGAAGAACCTTCCTGCTCGAGGCGACGTGGGACTGACAGCGGTAGGGAAAGGAATCAACATCAATAATCTTTCATCAAGTCCACAGTGGAGCACTTCAGCACAGATAGCATTCAATAAACAACTGTAGGCCATCATTCAGTTCTGAACTGGCCGGAGAGCCGAGGACGAATTCGAGAGAGGGGGGAAAAAACACTGTGAAAAGCTGTTTATAAGCAAACAAAATCAGAAAGAGCATTTCAGTGAATGTTTTCTGTGGTCCCACAGTAAGTGCACACAATCAGGTTTCTCACAGTGCATGCTGAAGAAAGTGGATTGTACAGCACCCGCTTGCAGTGCTTCAACTTTCACAGTTAAGTGAGCCTTATGTTGCTTATTTATTGTAGTGCTATAAGTTCAAAACCATAAAACGTACTCAGTTCTCCAGAAAATAGATACTGCCATAAACAGAGCCGGGTGTTAGGGTGATTATGACATCACAGATTCTGGGTGAAACAAGACGCTCCCTCATATCCCCATTAAAGAGATTATGAATTAACACCTGAATTAGGGTTACATCTGTCTGTCATGCTGCTTACTGTTGGTGTAATGGATGTTCTTCAATCATATGTCTATGTACTATCCAAACAGCCTGGAAAACATGCAATTTTATCTGCTAATTGTATCGTTCAATCACGTCTTTGAGGCCAATCAATTCTTTACTTTTAATAATTTACTGGCTTTAGTAATTATCTCTGCATCAAATACTTTTGGTAAGTGGCAAATGCCCAATCTTAAAGAAGCACAAACCCAAACTCTCAAATTTAATTATTCATTAAATAGCATGGGATCCAATGAGCAGTTTTCTCATTTCACATCCTGTTCAAAAACTATATCAGTAAAGCTGTAATATCATCTGAAAGCTGTAATTAGGCCTGGAAATGACAACTATTTCCACTTTTAATCAATCTGCTTATTAGGGGTTTCAGCACATGAACCAATTTGCTGTTCAAAATGTTACAAGATAAAGGCCTCTCAGATTTCTAGAGCCCAAAGTGACATTTTCCCATTATGATCGCTTTAAAACCCTATGGTATTTACACTATAACACTATAAATCAGAGAAACAGCATGAAGTCCTTACATTTGACTGGAGTCATGTTTTGTTTAATAAAAAACTTCAATATTTAATCAATCATAACAACTATTTGTACTAAATGATTTTATTCTTGCACACACTGCTTCTGGTAGTGAGCACAGTTAATCAGTAATACACACATGATATAGTAAATGTTATGTTATATTGTATTAATAAAGTAAAGGTTTCAGTACTGGTATAAATTTATAATAAGGTCCGTAGTTACACTAAGTGAAAATAGGTTAAATTAAAGTCAAGCTATCACACTACATCTAGTTAATCTGTGTGGCATCAACAATACCTCTAACAGTTAGTCTGCATCAGAACATGGTCATTAAAATGAAGCCATAAGTTTGTATTTTTATTATATTTTCTCCCAAAAGTTGCACCAACAGAAAAAGTAGCAGCAAAGAAAGGAACCAGCTCTGTGTTGGTTTGTCACTTTTCTTAACAAAGTTACAAAGCTGTGATGTTAAAACAGTCTAATGCCACCAGGGAGACCCTACAGACAGTCTTGGCTGTGACAGACAGAGTGATGACCCGGCCCTGTGTGATGGATATGTGACAGGGCAGCTTGGGGCCCGAGGGCCCGGCTCTTGGGGTGGGGTTTAGCCATAATGGTGTGCTTAATTACCTGCACAGCCACACAGCAGGTCATTAGTCAGACTGGGACGCAAGGTCTCACCTGTCACCAAGAGATAAACAATCCTCCTACCAGATCTGGGTACCTCAGAGGGAAGGGCAGAGACACTCGCTGGGGTAAGTTAGGTTTGGGCCGTAAGTATAATTTTAGAAATACATGTTGAAAAGTTTTAAAGAATCCAACAGTAAAATGCACTTGGTTAACTAATTATTTTGAAAAAGGTCCATCATCATATGCACCATGAAACTGAAACTGACTCTGCAGACTCCTGTCAGGGGTGTGTTTCAGCTGTGGTTTGGATTATAAACCCTTTTCTTGATTAGCACCTACATGTCAGGTGACAAATTGATGGATTTGAAGCAAGTCAGAGCATTTATCAGGTAGGTGCAAAATTATGTCACACATGGCACTCGTCTCGTGAATTATACTTTTCAAGCCGGGGCAGCGGACAGAGCAGCAGATACTGAGGTGGAAATGAAAGACTTGTACTGTCTATGTCTCAGACTGTGATATAATAGAGAGGTGTTGTGATCAGTGTGTACAGTATGGACTGATGCTCAGACATAAAATACTGTGTTTTTGGCTCAGTAGGCTGACATTTATGAACCCCCGGTGCTTCTTATGGAGCATTTTGTTGTGTGAACTGCCTGTGCTGAAATGTGGGTGGCTAATAAATGGCAGCTAATGGAGAGAAGACAGCGCTGCCTTCTCATTCTATAATCTCTGTATGCTTCATTAAGCAGCACCTTTATTTGCAGAGGCGATGCTAACCTGGTGCTGTCGCTCCCCGGCTTGGTGTATGCCTCCAGAGCGCCCTCCCACACGCTGTTGGCCATCGTGTTACCGATGGCGGTCATCACCATGCTGAGCTCCACCGGCCAGTCGTCCAGGTCCAGAGAACGAACGCGAGACAGGTGGGTGCCCAGGTTTCTGTGGATGCCCGAGCACTCGATGCACATCAAGGCACCCAGGTTCAAACTGGCCCAGTCCGGGTCTGCATGATAGAAGATAAGATTATGAAAATGAAGCAGGAGAAATAACATGAACGGGATGTTTACGTCTCTTTTAGAGATATATTCAAACCAAATGAGCAGAATCTTGTAGCTATGGGAAGACGAGACAGATCCTATACCTCTACGTGGTTTGAACATCCTATATATCATGTAATTTTCAGATAAGAACAAGCAACATCAACTGAATTTTGAAGCCTTTTTGAAGAGGAAAACTGGTCATTTGTTTGGCCCGCCATGGCTGTGGGTGGTTTTCTGTGATGTTTTGCTGTCCATGAGCAAGTCTGATGAATGTGTTACTGCTGGTTACTAAACCTAGCCACCAAACAAGTATTAAATCTCTCTTCTTTGTTTTTTTCTAAGGGAAAGAAGCACAACTTGGCAAAATTAAATTACATTTTTGACAGAATGAAAAAACGCGTCTCCTCCTCTCGTACAATAATGGACAAACTCCATAAAACACTGAAGTACTGCAGATTGTACAAGTTGCAGAACTGGCAGCAGAACAAATGATAACAAAGGTGAAAATTAACCATTCCCACCAGGTTGTAGGTAGATAATGAGAAAGAAATGGCGACTATAGGAAAATGTTAGAAGCTTGAATGGACTCTTAGGATAAAATAAAATAAAATAAAAGAGCAGCTTTCCCAGAATTCACTTGAAATGTGTCTTAGTGGAGATTTGAAATAAAAATATTGTTATGGGATGATATTAAAACAAGGAAAATAGAACAATATGTCTGCAAAGATGTTAAATTCAGCACCTTAAAGTATGCTGCCACCCTGACAAATGGAGATGTGCACCTTAAGCTTTATTCAGGTTGCTATGTCTAAATGACCACAATGTGAGTGAGTGAAAAAACTACATCCAAATCCAAACCCAATCATTTTTTTATGGTTGTTTGTAAATGCCCCACATGGTTTAAACATAGCATTACCAGCTCAAGCTCTCTAGCTTTACTGTTTATTTTTTAAGAGATATGACATCACACAAGCACTTGTGCCTCACAGCAAGAAAGTTCAGGATTCGAATCTCGGCTCGGGCCTTTATGTGTGGAGTTTGCATGTTCTCCCTGTGCATGTGTGGGTTTTCTCTGGGTACTCCGGTTTCCTCCTACAGTCCAAAGACAGCTTGTTAGGTGAATTGAT
>OOFC01037385.1:12894-26492 GCA_900323345.1 Pseudochromis fuscus
TATGTCTAAATGACCACAATGTGAGTGAGTGAAAAAACTACATCCAAATCCAAACCCAATCATTTTTTTATGGTTGTTTGTAAATGCCCCACATGGTTTAAACATAGCATTACCAGCTCAAGCTAGAGTTACTGTTTATTTTTTAAGAGATATGACATCACACAAGCACTTGTGCCTCACAGCAAGAAAGTTCAGGATTCGAATCTCGGCTCGGGCCTTTATGTGTGGAGTTTGCATGTTCTCCCTGTGCATGTGTGGGTTTTCTCTAGCCTGGCCAATCAGACCCGCCTACATTCTGTTCGAATGCAGAAGGGTCTGGCACCGGAGGCATAGCAAGTCTTTTCTCGAGCAAACTTTGGGACGGACCAATCACATGCCCCTGTTGTTGACGCGTCATACTCAGAAGCCGGAACAAGCGTTTCTCCCAAATCAAAACATTGAAAATGTCGGACATGGCTGCCGTACGAGTGTTTGCTCTAGCTTCGGTCTATCTGAACCGAGTGTGCAATGACGCCTCGTATCTGTAAATTTTTAAGAACAAAATCGACAGCTGTCATTATTGTTAGTCCTCACTCCTCCGTTTGCGATAGCTCCACTCGTTTGTTTTCGTGATGCGGCTACACGCGCGAGCGTCTCACACTTTGTGCGTCACATTCGACTTCTGTGATTGGTTCCCTCTCAGCTTGCTAAGCCCGCCCTCGAAATGAGAGACAGCGGTGCAGCTCCAGGCCCTCTCGTCTTTGGAAAGTATTCTTTCAAAGCGTGTTGGGCCTGGTTGATCAGGTAAGGTTTTCTCTGGGTACTCCGGTTTCCTCCTACAGTCCAAAGACAGCTTGTTAGGTGAATTGATCAAACTAAATTGACTGTAGGTGTGAATGGTTGTTGGTCTATATGTTAGCCCTGCGATAGGCTGGCAACCTGTCCCGCCTCCTGCCCAATGACAGCTGGCTCCAGCAGACCCCTGCGACCCAAGTGTGGAGAAGCAGGTATGGATGATGACTGACTGACATCACACAAGCAACAATTGATAAAAGTTTTAGGGAAGATCAGAGGCTGTGATCCTGTCAAAAAAAATCCAGAAAACCCCCATCTCTTATAATGAGATGATAATATCTACAATCTGAGACAACTCAGTGGAAATCAGATATAGATTATGCCTTTGCAGATGTTTGTGCTCTGAGTACTTTGTAGTTTTTATGTTGTAATTTGACACTTTTGCTCTTACACAGATGATGCTGAAAACCCTCTGACTATACAGCGTTATACTCACTGGGCGCGTCGCAGTCCACGCAGAAGCTGTTTCCCCTCACGTTTCGTATGGACTGAATGGCCATTGCATCACTTTGGCTGCCTAACCGAGACTGCGGGAAATGAAGGAGAAAATAAGTCAACAGGAACTAATTATTTCAGTCGAGAGTAAGAGAAGGCAAACAATTACACCTGGACTCAAATCATAGACAACCAGCGAGGAGAGGGAGAGGAGAGGTGTTTCAAAGTCTAAGGTAAAGACTGAGGCAGGGAAAATATGAATATGAAAATGAGGCTGTGTCTCCCCAGTATGCTGACACAAGCCATGTTCTGTCTCTGATGTCTGTCAGTTCTAATAAGAGATCCCCCACACTGCGGTGCACCTGTCTGACAACCTCCCACATGTGACAGCCTGAAGTGGGTGAGGAGGGGCGGGGGGGAGGGTGAGGGCACAATAAAGGTTGGAAAGGAGGGAAAAAGAGGAATGTAAATGAAGCAGCAGAACCGTAGGATGATGACGATGCTTTGATTAGATGATAATCGTCCATCCTGTCCAGCTCTTCTGACGCTCTGCATGTTTCGTGACCTACTGTACCTTGTTCTTTATGCTCTCGCAAGACTGCAGGCTGGCAAAGATCTGGCTCTCTATTGCTTGGACCCACAGCTCTCTCTCCTCGTATGTAGACGCTTCAAAGTTCCACGTTTGACCCGTCAGCGACACAATGATGAACTCAAAGGAGTCTTCTTGCTCTGGAAAAGGAAAAACAAACAAACTAAAATCAGTACATAATTCAGGTGGGAAAGTGATTTTTGTTGCAGTCTCTGTCAAGCATCTGGTTGATCCTTTTCTCGCTTCACATCTGTAAAGTGGAAAATCAGCACCTGTCAACTCGCTGAAGGGCCGCACCTAAGCTGGAGGAGCAACACGCATGTCGGCTGTGCAGTCTGACTCTGCAAGTTAGCGGCGCAGCTCGGTGATTGAGGCCCATCCATGCACAAACCCATGATGGAGCGGACCACGTTTAAACTCAGCACATCGAAATGATTTCTTGGCACCTGTCCTTGCCTCAAAGTCTCCAACCAATAAGAGCTTTTATTGCTTTTGGACGAAGGGAAATGATTTCAAAAGACCACTGAAATCTTCAATTAGCAACACTACAAATATCAAGTTCACAGAAAGGTGTGATGACGGTAGCATTTGCAACCACACAGGCCTGTTGTTTAGAATACTTAATTACCGTATTTTCCAGACTATAAGCCGCTACTTTTTTCAGACGTTTTGAACTTAAACATCGGTGTGGCTCATGTATCGGCGGCATGAAGCTCATTGGCTTTTTAAAAGCTAGCAAGCTCCGCGCCGCTGATACATTTAGCCTCATCACATCAGACCTGGTCAGAGTGGACCACATGAAACTGTTTGAATAAATTCAATAGCGGCTTATAGAAAGGTGCGCTCAATAGTCCGGAAAAAACGGTAATTATTTATAACAGAGGACATCAGCAAATGTCCCCAGATAGATTCAAATCCTACATCAAATTTAAAAGAGACAAACTGTCCACAAGTTTGCTTTGTGGACAACAGACTGAGGCAAAGATGCAGCTGAAGTGCAGTGTGTTGTGTGTTTGTTGCATATTATAAAGAAGAAAGTATCAGGAGGACTATCACTGTGTCTCAGAGTGGACACCTGTCCTCCAACAACCACAACATGTCACTATCGTCTCATTCACCCATGTGCCAGTGTTTTTATAGAAACTCTGTCTATAGGACTGTGACAAGTTTGATCACTATTTTCATCCCTTGTTACAAAATCTGTGACCATCCCTTTATTTATATAAATCATGTTATAAAATATTATAATCTGGTATCTCATCCTGTCTCGGGTAGGTCTCACTCTGCATTCACACTAAACGATGCTTCATTAGAGGCACCCTCACAGGAAGACAGAGACATTTGGACGTCTGCTAAGGACGAATCAACTCATTCGACCACTCGTACGCTAACTTTACTGGAAACAAACCGTCTTTGTTCTGGATGAATATGATTTGATTTGACATCTTATTTTGGCAACTTAATTTCCCTGCAATCATCTCAGAAACCTTATCAACACATTTCACAAGAGACGATTTGAGAGTCTTGGTACACATTTGGTTGGCTAAAAATAAGATCTTGCTGTTAATGCTTTAGAAATTAATTTGAATATATATTTTTACTTGTGTTTTTACATCTTAGCCAACAAGCCCACACATCTTAATCATTTCCCCATCATCTTTTTTTATCCATCATCTCCAAATATACGTTTTTTTCCTTCATATAAAGCCGAGACATGCGACTTCAAACCGGCTTTGAACGCTGTGCATCAGTGTCTTTTATTTCTACATCCATCCTTTGTGTTTAACTAAGATTTATGAAAATGTCACCTGTCGTTTTCAAAGAGGAGGTCTGACACAACATATGCTCCAACACATGCTGTAATGCCTCTGCTGTTCAGAAGCAATTCATTAACTCCGTACTGTACAACGCGACTCGTGTAACGTCTTTGGTCTCTGCACATGCTTCAGCTCATAGCCAAATGATTTGTAATTACCTAATTATGTCTATGCAAATAGTCTTCTCATTTGCATAAACCATGTTTGGAGGACTGGAGGCAAATAGACACAAGAGGAACACTTTTTTTTTTCCTTCCCTGTGTAGCTTTGATCCAGTATGTCCTGGAAATCGTTACCGTGTAATTTGTCCAAGGTGCCATCACTAAAAGACATACATTTAGACTTTTACTGTGATCCGCGAGGAGAGGTTCGATATCAAACGAGCTCCGTGTGAGTTGTGAAATTATCGCAATCTCATGATGATGAGATCGTCAGACCAATCATCTAATCAAAGAAATTACTGCACTTTATATTAATAATCAATTCGCCCTCCTTGCTGCGAGACACAGTCCTGTGCTGTTAAATGACAGATGTCTGATGGACGCCGCTAATGTAGCAATCCCTGTGCAGCGGCGGAAGGCCATCTCTTCAGGGGGAAAGCAATAATCCAATTAGCTCGACACCAACTTCAATTATCTGATTTAGTTTGTGGAATCGACTCCAGGTCACAGAGAATCAATAAAGACTTGGAAGCATCTTTATTCAGACTTACAGTGAAGACGGATTTGTGCGGATGAGATTTTAAAACACTGATGAGATTATAGTATAAAAATCTGATCAAAATATCAAAAGTTAAAGAGAATAGAATCAAAATATAAAGAGGAAATTAGATTTTTTTTTAAAATTAAGTGCAATACACACAATAGAAATCCATTTTTTTGTGTTCAATATACCTGCAGGTACAATAACTAATGCATCTGATTATAATTTGTGATTTCCAGTCTCAAATGTTGTTGTACTTGTGTTTTCATCTTTTTAAAAAACCTGAACAAAGCTAATTATTCTGTTGGCTGCCCAGGCAATAAATTGGAGGCATTAAAACACTTTCATTATGGAGATTAAAAAAGCTACGGATGGCTGGATTCTTAAACTGATGAGTATACAAGGGAAAACAAATCCAATTCTCCATGCATAGTAATGCACACATGAAACGTACCACAGCCAGTGGAGAAACACGGGACCATGTGCCCGGATCTTTATGTGGGACACAGGTACGGTCGTTACATGTATCCCCAGCATACTGGTATTACTTTTTAATGCCATCCACTGCGTTGTAGCTGTTCAGCTCCCTGTAAGCATGATGTTGAGGTCAAAGTGCTCACCTCATAGACGGTAAATCTGAGCGTGAACGACATGTCAAAGGTACCGCCGCTATCTCGCAGGCACCTGCCATGATGAGCTTGTAAAAGGCCCATTAGTGTTTCCGTTATTACTCAATTGTTGCACATGCCTAGCCGAGGAACGATCACCTTGTCACGTTAACATAAGCATTAACCTCCTGACCATATCTGTCTACGAGCCCAAGATCAACAAGTTCCTGCCAATTAGAAATAAATTAACACAGCTCTGCCAGTGGGCGGACAAGGAGGAACACAATTTAAAGCCAATGGAGGCGCCAACTGTGAAGAAAGCGCAAAAATATGATTTTCCTTAATTAACGTGGCATAATAAAAATGGAAATTATGGTTGTAATGGCCACGGAGCTACAAAGAGGAAGGAACAAATAAAGATGCAGATCTTGGTCCAACATTTACATGCATCATAAAACTGAGCGGGAACCTCTCGCTTACAGATGCTGTTCATTCTGAACCTGATGGCTTCTTGTAGCAACGCAACATCACCTTAATTAGCAAAATGCTGCTTAAAGATACAAAAATAGATAATAGCTAGGTATAAGTATTTATAGGCTGCAGTGAGGTAAAGTATATTTACTTAAATTAAGTATTTTTATTGTGCAGTATTTTGTACTTACATAACATTTCAGTAGGAAATATGGTACTGTTTTATTCCACAGCAAAAAAACCCCATCTGAAACCATTAGTAACTAGTTACTTTGGAGGTTAAAAGCTTATATTACAAATACAGTTTCTTGTTGGACCCCTTTCAACAGAGCAGTGTTTAGCTGAAGGCGCCGTGTCATGCTTTCAATAAGTTTTGTTATTTTTTGCAGACTCATCAAAAAGTTATTTCACAAATAAACCTGTGAAACAAAATAACCACCCAAGCCCGAAAGAGGTAAAAGTATCAAGTATTTTACAAAAAATTAAAAGACTGTCGATTATTCCCAAAACAAACAAACATTACATCTTACATCTATATGTTTTTTTTGGTTTTTTTTACTATTTATTGATCTCATAACCTCCCCGCCATAATCACGGTGTGACCCTTTGGAGAGCCCGACCCGCAGGTTGGGAACCACTGGACTAAATTATCTGCACATGATGCTGTAAAAAAATCTCAACCAGTAAAAAGCTACTTCATGCATTCGTGCTGCAGAAATACAAAATGTCATATATAATTATTATGATACTTTTAATGCATTTAGCCAATAATACTCTTTTTTTTGTACTTCAATTCTACTCAAAATACAGGTATTTTACTTTGAAATATTGTTAGAAATAATACTGGTATTGTTACATAAGTAAAGGAAACACCACCGACCAGCTGTCAGTAAAAGTATTTGCTTGACCTGAAAATCAAACTGGAGCCCGACAGAAAAAAACGTTGACCTGAGGACGGTGATTTCTCTGCTGCTGCTGTGCATGTGCAGCAGATGCACCGCCGAGGACCTGTGGACCAGATTAGCACCTCGGGGGGTTTGGTGCCGAGCCCAGCTGTGCTGTCTATAAGGCAGACTGCAACACAGCATCTATTCTGTCTAAGACTCTCACATACTTGTGGGAAGCGGTGTGACGAACCCTCTGAAAGGACTTAGTAAACAGCCCTTCACCTTCGGGACCCCCCCCTTATTTCATCCGCCCGGCTGCAATGATGACAAGGTGCAGAGGTGCACAAGGTGAGCTATTGTTTTGGTGTGTAGGATGTGTTGTGTTGTGTCGTATGCATGCATCAGGCAGTCACTTAAAGAAGTGCTTGCCGTTCCTGTGAATTAACGAGCAGTTGGGAAGAACAGGCCAAGGCGGTGCCATCTGTAAATGTCACAGGCACTGCTTGCTCATTTTACACATCATTAAAGCCAATATTCCTAACCTGTATCAGAGCAATCAGGAGCAGGCCATTACTGCGACAGGGGCCCCAGGGGAACCACGACCAAACTCAGAAAGAAAAGAGCAGTGAGGAAGAGAGAGATAGAGCACACTCTTTATCTATCTGACACACACACACACACACTTCTGCACACTTGTACACGCACATGCTCAAACAAACACGGAGCACACCTTCCAACAATAAACAAACACATGAAATCAGCACCAATACCACTACCCTAATAGCTAGTGCATTTAACAACAGAGCCGAATGAAAACAGGGCCAATTATACATGTATCTGTGGGCAGTGTGTATAGAGCCCAAATGAGAATCTTGTTATTCCTTTTCCTCCATACTGTGGCGCTCAGAAAGCTAAGCCATTACAAGAGTGGAGGCTCCAGGGACAGCTTTCGGAAATGAGAGCGAGTCGGGGAGTGACAAAACAAAGTATTGAGATAAACACCCACCATTAGCACAGGCAGTTAAACCTCCATTTCCTAATCCTCAGCTGGACTCCAGAGGATATTAACCCTTAGTTTCCTAAGGTGCAGGACAATAGGATACTGGATTAAGCTCAGTGAAATCTAAACATTAGCATTGATCGGGGCAGGTTATTCTTCTTCAGATCTTCAGGTGGGGTTTATTGGGAGAGATCCAAAGTCCATTAACAAAGTCAGACATGGACTAATAAAAGTAAAAAAAAACAAATGACAGATGAGAAAAACTACAAATGGTGGTGTTAACAGTGTTGTAAAAGCAACTGCTTAGATTAATATATACAATATATCTTAAAATTCAACATCACTGCAAATGTTGGTACAGATGTGTTGTTCTTCTTTCAAGATACAACTCTGTATTAATACCTTTGATCGCAGTGGGTGTAGATTAGCAGCTTTTTACTTATTCTGCAGTCAGGATGAAGACAAACATGCTGGATTATTTGTTTGGTTCATGTTTTGCTTATTTATTCCACATCAAGTGAACTTATTTAATTTTATTGTGTCTTAAAATTATACATTTAATGTCGATTGTTTTTAAGGAGCATACTGGACGTACACAATGACCGACATTTGGACTTTTCTAAGTGATCAAAGAGAAGTTTCACAGTCACGCTCCACCAATGATTATCTGCATCAACAATAATATTCTGCTTGTGTTGATCAAATTAGTTCGGATTTTCACTTTAGCTCTAGCTACAGTTTTACTTTGGAGAGTCCACTTTCTATAAACATAAAAACTATTTTCCCATCCTTCTGTATTTGCTCATAAGATTTATGGAGTGGGTGCTCTTTTTAAAATAAATAAATAAATAAAATCAACTCAAAGGTAAAATGAAACTGGATTATCTAAAATGATTATAACTTTTGTACCCTTCTTTATTAAAATGTAATTTGTGATCAAATAAAAAAGTGAGCTGAATCCAGTCCAGCTCTGTCATAATAAAGCTCAATATACATTATAGAGTACATAGACTTCCTTCAGTTTCTTTCTCTTGTACAGAAGTACATTTTATTCACACTGAAGGCCCTATCCTGTAATCACGAGACTAGATCTGAAAATTACATCATTCAACACTTTAAGTAAAGGTTAAGTTGGTGATCTGTCCATATTTGAGAAGATAGAGGCATTAAGATGTTATCAGGTGTATGTGGCTGTCAAACTTGATCTCACACTGCCTATGTGCATCTCAATGAAATATTTTGAAACTCAAAAAACTTTATGATTCAAGTTCAAATGGTTTATGTTTATCATGTATGTTCATTCAGATGTGATTCTGACACTGCAACTTACTGTTGTTTGTCAAACATCGACATGTATCTGTCTCTTTCAAGTGATGCAAATTATGATCAAATTGATTAAAATATTATTAAAATCATATTTACCCAATTAAAGAAAAAAACACAATGAAGCTCAAAACTCGGCAGTGTTGCTGTTCCTTTAATTTATTGTGCATTATCTCTTAATTAGGAGGTAGTTTGCTGCTATTAACAGGATCAGGATCTTTTATAAGTGTCTTCTACACTTTGATTTCTTCTGTGATATATTATGTATGTGATATATTATGTGAAAGACAGTGCATTATTTTGAAAACTTTGCAAAATGCAAGTGAACGACTGAGACCTCCACACCTGTGCATTAAAGCACTGAGGCCCACACTCTTGTTTTCTCCCTTATTCTTGTGACCTTAGCGAGAATAAATATCTTCCTCCATATAACTGGAAGAATCGGGAAGGAGCCTCTCATCACAATTTCCCTCCATCCCTACACCTCCCTTTCTGCTCACATTGGACAAGCTAACCCCCCAAAACAATGAGCATTTGATACACTTTCTTTAAAAGAGAAATACATTAATGATGCTCCCTGACAGTCTGCATTAATCAGAGGGGGCTCCCCCTGAACACAACTCTTTATCGGCCATCGATTTTCCAGTGGGTTTATGGCGAGCGACACACCGAGAGAGCTCGTCGCCAGGCGGCTGCTGGGAAACACATTACGGGGCTGTCAGTTGTCTCGCCATGCATCCTGCATCATTCTTTAAGCACATGAGAAGTTCATTACACCACACAGCTCTGACAGTGCATAGGATATTAGGGACTGTGTCCCTTGTGCATATCCTCGGTGGAAGTGTAGCACAGTAGACATGACAGAGGATTTAGACTTCACCCAAATACAGCTTTAAATTGATTTTAAATAAATACGGCCTTGCACGAGTGTGAAATAAATCCTTTTTAAAGCCTGATAAAAGTGAACGCGTGATTATGAAGTGGACTTTGCAAAAGCTGGGTCAATCCTTTTAGAGAGTTTGTGCCCATTAGCAGCCTGCCATTTAGCCTTTCATAATTACAATAATGAACTTGAGGTTGTAAAATATGAAAAGATTTTTCTCCCCACTTCAGCAGCCATGTGGAAGAGTCTTACTAAGTACTGTAGTGCCATATTTGGAAATGATGTTGCAGCAACAGTTTCTCCAGACTCCCTTGTACATCCTACACATCCCATGTTGACCAAAATGATTTCTCACCTTAAGACGCTCACGTTGTTTTGATTTATGATGCTTCACAACTACTAAAATTCAATTTCAGCCTGCATTGCATGCTTCTGATTGCCCCGTAAATGAGATAAACTGATAGCAATTTATTCAAGGATCCCACCTCTCCTCTTTTCTCCTCTCCTTTCCTTCTCTCTCTCTCTCTCCTGTTCTTTTACCAGGAGACACACCTCACATCCCAGACTTGGGTGAATCCAATATTTAAGCGATACGTCTGTATCCCAGAGCATTCAGCAGAACAGACAAGCTGATGCTAATAGAAAACCTTGCAGAGAACAATGAGAGAGATAGAAAACAATGTGCATGTTTGATGATGTGAGAAACATTCAGAATCTGCCTCCTCCAGTCTGATTACTCTTCCTCCTCTAGGAGTCCAGGAAGTAAACCTATGTGGGATACTTATTGATAATATCTGAAGATGTTTGATAACTCCGATCAGAGTTCAGTGGAGATGTTAATGTGAGTCATTGTGCCAGGAGATGCAGATTAAGAGCCAAACAACGTCAAATAAACCTGAAGCCATCTGAAGAAGGATGCTGAGATGCACATAGCAACCAGTGTAAATTATGATCCAAAATATTATCAGATGTACTTGACACCATATGATGCTGATGTCACCACATACCACTCCAACAATAAAAAGAGCCCCACTTATCTCCTACCACTTATCTCTGTGATGCTGATGATGTTCCCTCCACACAACAATGTGGTCAACAGACCCATTCAGACTTTAAAGAGAAGCTGTCAGAGACCGTGATAAAAAAGTATAATGATTATAAATGCTAAGCCCCATTTAGGAGGCGTCAATGCCATTGTTGTTGTTATCCAGCGTATCAATCTTGTTGATTGATCATCTCGCTCTCGTGACATCAGTTTTATGGCCTCTGAAATGCGTCTCAGTGTTTTCACAATGCCATCCAATTAGGGTACTCCATTCATCATTGGGCTGAAGAATCATTATTAATTGGGTGGAGAGCTGACTGCCACTCCCCTGCTGAGGAGGGCCACATTCACTATTCATACAACAGTGAAATAAATGGGGGCTGTGAGGGTGAACTGTGCAGGGGGCCACATGGAGATACAAAACTACACACCTTCATGTACATCACAGGCACATTCAATCAGAAAACACAAGATTACATGGTTTTTTTTTTATGACTGAAGGAATGTCACCAGTGTGCAGAAGAAGTTCATGACGAACCACCTCCTTAATTAAATAATAATTTAAAAAAAACATCAAATCCACTCAGAAAAGTTTTTGTAGTTTCTTCAGTTACAATTGTAATTTTCCTTGTACCTGAGAGTTAGGAGCTTTACTGTGTATCTGAGTGTGAACTGACCAATCAGTGACACTGAACACTCAATTTTGTTCTAGTGAAAAAACCTGTGCACAACAGTAGGTGAAGGTTTTACCACAAAGGCCCCTCTGCAGCTCATGGACTCTTTATTTTCAGGTGTTTCAGTCATTTTAAAAATAATGTAGCAATGTGATTTTTCGTACCTTCGTTGCCTGCAGATAAGCCGTCCGGCTTCGTGATGCCTGTGCTCTTTTTCCGTCTGTGTTTCTTGCGGTTGGCGTGCGGCGAGGGAGGTGGCTCAAGTTTAGGACTCGTTGCACTGCCCACACTGGAGTTCGCAGGATCACTCATCCCATTGGCTGGAAAAAAAAAAAAAAACACACAGAGTCAATCATTAATTTTTTTTTATGTTAGAGGACTACTTTGGACATTGTTTTGCGTTTACTTCGGATGGAGATGTATTTAACTGTCATTATCAGGGGTTGAGTTTGACGAGTACAGTTTCAGAAACAATCCTCAGTGAAAACACAAAGGTAAAGCATGATGCTGTAAGAGCCTCTTGTCATTAGTTCAACCAGTTTCTAATCACTGGAATCAATCAGTGGAGGTTGATAGAATAGGGAAGCAAAAGAAAAGTAACGTGTAGAAATGATCCTTGTATGAAACATGTAGTCAAAAAAATACATCTTGGATTTGAGAGAGCTATAAAAACTTTATAATTTCATAAGAGAAAAGTTGATGTGAACCACTGAAGAGAAGTAAGGATATTTAAGTCATATTTAATGTCATTGTTAACCCTAACATATACTAAGACAACTTGGAAAAATGGAGGAAAACTTTCCAATTTAGAAATTAAAAAATGACATGAAGAGAATTTCTTCCAGTTTGTCCTGGGTGGAAAATGACTCATTGTGTGTAATTATGAAAATGTATTGTCTCTTAGTTATTGTATTCATTGCTGAGAAGCTGCAGCTCAGAGTCCACAGAATAATGTAAGACAGTGAAATCCAAGATGGAAAGGATGGAAAAGCAAAGTACGACATGGGGATAGATTTGAAACATTTAAGATAAACTCATATATATTGAAAAGTAGAAAATCAGTGTATGAACCTCGTGAAGTGATTATAAATAAATTATTGAACACATCCTAATGACGTGTCTACAGTCGGACGAGTTGAAGGTGGCTTGAAAAGTAACTGTGCAGGTCCAGCTTTAGATGGTGTGAAGGACAGGTACGGGGCTATCAGTGAACAAATGGTTACCTAAGTTAGCCCGCGGCAAAGCTCTCTATATGACTGTCTGAGAGTGACAGGGGGCTAAGAGCCGGCTTTGTTTCTTGTAAGTGATTTTATAAATGTGATATTAACCTGTGCTACCGTTGGGCAAAGGGATTGGAGGGATGGGACGATAGGAGGGGGTTGTCAGCTTGCCATCTTTCTGATTTCCTGACATTTGACATCACTTTCCCTTCTTTCCCCCTCCGGATGCCATTATGAATCTGGGAGCGGGGGCCAGGGGCCTGGGGGAAGCAGGGAGGGAGGGAGGGCCAGTAGATGGGCCCCATATTGCTCTCTTCTTACCACCCTGTGTGGTGCTGGCAGCCTCCTCCATTGTCTCCCATCAAAAGCTCATTGTAGTGTGGCAAACTCCATTCATTTCCCTGTGCACCGTCCCAGCCCCAGGGGTGGAGTGCAGGAGGACAAGGGGCTCAGGGATTATTGCTGTTGTCGTTGCCAGTTGCACATGCTATAATGTGCGGCGCTGTGCCATTAGCCAGTGTACAACATTAGGCCTAATTCGGTCATTACCTTTAGGGAGATGGGGCTGTCTTGGAGGAGTAAGATGGGCTCAGCAGGGGATTGAAGATGCTTACATGGGGGGAGCTGAGAGGGCCGGGGGGATACACTGTTTGAGTGTGGGCAAAATATAGGAGACAACACCTGAGACACACATCGTTATGTCTGTCCTCGCCTTAGAAATTAATCTTGATGAGAGTTAATGTATACAAACAAGGATGCCATTACTAGGAAAAATTAACTGATTCATTAAAGGGAATTTGTCTGATGACACGGGAGCATCCTTAAAAAAATATGAATACTAATAATATTCCAGCATGAATAGTCATTTGCGCCTTGATAAATAATATTATTGATTATATGGCAACACATTAATAAACCTAACATTAGCGCGTGTGCTGAAACATATACAATAAGCTCTCTGGTGTTTTGAATGGCAGCACGCAGCCACACATGTAGCAGCTCCTAGTCGAGGCGTCTGTTTCAATTTCCCTGCTCTCTTACAACAGCCCCCCTGAGACGAGTCATTAGCTGGCTCAGACAGCTGGGGGCACAGGGGTCCTCCATGTGCCC
>OOFC01037386.1:0-16004 GCA_900323345.1 Pseudochromis fuscus
CATAATGTGGTTGGCGGACACACTTAGGCCCAATCTCAATTCTCCCCCTTGGCCCTTCGCCTTCGCCCTTCCCCTCGGTTTTGCGCGTGCACGAGAGACGAGGGCTGTCCCAATCATCATCAATAGCGAGGGGAAGGGGGAAGGCGAAGGGGGAACATGACCCTTCAAAAGGAGCGTATTCACAGCGCCCCTTGGAGCAAAGGGGTAGGCGTGGTTTTTAACAAAACAACAAGGAAGCATGGCACCGGAAAAAGTCCCCCACAAATGTAAATACTCTGCACACAAGAATGTATCCAAAATATAAAACCTGTTCTGTACTATGATTAGAAATAGCCTACATTTACCGACGATGGCGACTTTTTCGCTGTCCAACATATAGCTATCGCTAATCGTAACTCTTTACGGCTCCGCACAATTCTTCACCTTGACAAAGAAAGGTGAACGAATAACGTCCAAAAAAGACAGCAGCAAGTTGCACTTCTGAAGGCAAGACAACCTGCTAACTACAGAAATGAGCAGAAAGGAGTCCTTAGCAACGGACACTACAAGATGACGTCATATTTATGAGACGGAGCGAGGGGTGTCCCATTTTTAAGGGTTGGCAACGTCCCCCTTCGCCGTCGCCCTCTCTTCCAACGTGTAGGGGAAGGGGCGAGGTGTAGGGCCAAGGGGGAGACCAAGGGCCAAGGGGGAGAATTGAGATTGGGCCTAAGTGTTGTGAGAAGAGTCCACATCCTGTCTCCTGCAAACATGTTGAATTCATACTCAACAAAGAGTTGAACCCAGACGAGGTTTGGTTGTTTCAGTCTTACTCTCTGAGCTGTGGTCAGGAGTTTAACTGAGATAAAACTATAGAAACTCTTCTGGGGGGTTCCCCAGGGCTCTGTACTAGAACCACTGCTGTTCTCATGATGCATATTTGGCAACATCCTCTCTAAATGACATGATAGTTTCCATTCAGTGGCAGATGACACTGTTGAGGTTTTATGTTCATATTTGATGTTCCTCTTTTCCACTGAGCTGGTTCCAGTCCTCGATCAGAGCCTGACTCACCAGTTCTTTGATCCCCTGTTCCACCAAACAAGATCAGGTGCTGGTTCTAGTCCTGGTGGTTAGTTGGTTCAGATCCTGTTTCTCCTATGAACAGGTTTGTTTTTCCACTGGCAAGGAGCCAAGTTAGAGCCACTAAAGTCACTGCAGTCAATGTTAACTGGTGTTAAACAGACACTGAAGCACTTGCTGTGGGTCATTCAAATAAAACAGGAAGTTTAAAGAGCTCCACAGTCTGGGGTCTGAAAGTACGACAGTCTCCCCACAACTACAATGTATCTTCTGTTTATAGGGAGGTGTCAGTGGAGGGAAACCGTCCTCTGGTAACTTTGTATCATTCCAATATTTGGCCATTTTTAAGCAGTCGAACTGTTTCTCTCTGAAATACATCACACTGCAGACACAACACTGAGGGGTGGGTGGAGAATAACTTTCAGTCTGCTGCCTGCACTACACACACTGATGCAGAAATATTTATACAAGTGAAAAATGGGTCAAAGGCCTGAAAGAGGGTGATTCACACTGATGCATGCATGGGCTGTCAGTGTAGCACTGAACTCCTGTGGTCGTCCACTTTTCATTAACCCTCACACCAGTCAGCTGTGACCTTCACTACGAGGGTCACGCCTCACACAGAAGCTGGCAGGTGACCCAGGGCTGAGACGCCTGCTATCAGATGGATAACACTGGCAGAGGAGCAGGTGCCACTGGAGCGTCTGGTGTATATAATTAGAAAGTCTGAGGAGAAGGAGAAGGAACAAAGCTGACAGCAGCTTTATTGACATTACAATGAGAAAAGCTTTGTAAAATGTGACTCTAACTCTAACTTAGCAGTTGGAGCTGGGCTGTGGGTTTGTGTAGAGATGGTCAGGACATGATGAGACTTAAGTTTGTGGTTCAGGGCGAGAAGTATGAAGAAATGAAAGGAAGAGGAATTTAAATGATTACGTAAACCCCTAAAAAAAGAGTTTTGAAGCATGATTTGAAAGATGATGAGATTTGGCCAAGCTAAGCCTCTCAGCAGGCAGGTCGCTCTGAACTCTCCGAGCACTGATGACTCTTTTTTAATCTACATTTGGAGCCAAGTGGGACCTAAATATTTAAAATCAAGCTTTAGGAACAGCCGACAGGAACCTGCTGGGTTCACACACCGTTAAAAGATCTGCAATGTAGCAACAAGCCAGCAGCATCCATGCGTTAAAGCCGCGCTAAGCAGCATTTAACGTAAACCCCCCCATTGTATCGACCAGAATCACCCAGCGTGACCACAACAGAGGACATGCATCACATCCCATCTCTGGGACTCAGGAGTTTTCCCACAAATTAATTTTAGAGTTTGGTGATGGTAGGAAATCCACTCAGTGGATGTGATGAACTGTCTCCTGAACAGAGCTGTGTCCACTGGGAAACATCCACAGTCCAGAATTCAGCAGTGGTTTCCTGAACTTGTGCTTCAGTAATACATCAGCTTGTATTGAGTTAATGGTCGAACATTTTTCATTAGTGGTTGTATCAGTGCATGTGATTGCACTTCACTAGATACATCATTTGGGGTCACCACACTACAACATTTCCTTGTGGGGATTAAAAATATAACATTTTATAAAAATAATTACATGTTTCTTTATGCTTTCTAATTGGTTCCAAGCAGATAACAGCTGAGTTGACTGCAACACCAACAGTTTGTAGACATTTGGTTTTAAACCAAAGCAAAATGAATATGTTGATCTGAAAATCACCAAATCTATCACAAAGTATTAAGATTCAATTACACAAATGCTTCACTGGCCCCTTCTGGAGATGTACAACAATAAGAACAGTAACAACAGTAATAACCATAACGCTGTCATAACTGTTACAAAGCACTTCTTGAAAACATCAGTACAGAGTTCTTTACACATAGATTCAGATAAAACTATAACGTTTCTTAGTACAGAAAGCAGAAATGAATAAAAGATCATAAAGTTCAGATAAAAAAGGTGAAATAATTGATTCTAAAAATATTAAATGTCTTGAGAATGAAAATAAAAAACAGAAAGAAAAAATCATTAAACGGTTTTCAGGTGTGATGATTTAAAGGTGTTATGAACTAGTTCTGACTCATCTTCATTTAGCTTGAGGACTTTCTGATTTCTGAAGGAGAAGCATTAGCTGCTGTAAGGTGCTACTTTCAGTTTTTGGGATGTGGGTGTCATCTGCATAAAAACGACCATGAATCTTGTTTTGTGGAGTAATGCTTTCAAATAGAAGTACATGTACCACTGTTCCACCAAACAAGAACCGGTACTAGTTCCACTCTGGTTCTAGTCCTGGTGGTTAGTTGGTTCAGCTCCCGTTCATCCTAGGAACCCGTTTGCTTTTCCACTGGCAGGGAGCCAAGTTGGGGCCACATCATTGTGTCACCATAAAACATTTGTACATCACTGCATGAAAGTTGTTTCCCCAACAACCTGCCGCTGCCAAGCTAGCTGCTGTTAACAAACTACTGTTACCCTGTTACTATCAGTCCATGAAAACATATTTTTTTCACCAGATATTCTGGTTACAACATGATTGAGTCAACAAAGCAGTGTTGCATTGCTACATGTGGTATTTATTCAGTTTTGGGAAATCACGATGGCGTTCGTGATTGCTGAGTGATGGCCAAGTGCTCCCTCGCTGTAATAATGTTTAAATAGAGGAGTTATCGTGTGCATACAAGTGCTGTTCCTGGTTTTACAGTTTACACTGAGATCCAGAGTCAAAACATCCAACTGTTAGTGGCTACCCTGTTTTCATTACTCTACTCTTCTACTACCACTGCTGTGTTTGCACCGTCGCTCCCCAGCTCCTGGTGTAGTCGGTGCTGAGCTCTGGTCCAGTAAGGAAGTGGTGCTGACTGATCACCGGTTTTTAGCACCTGGAGCCGGTGCTTACAGTGGTGGAAACACAAAGAGCTGGTGCTAAGGCAGCACAAGCTAACACCGGTTCTTGGTTGGTAGAAAAAGGTGTAATAGAGAACAACAGGGGGGCAAGGAGTGAGCCCTGGGGAACACCACAGGTCAAAAGTAGGCATCACAATGATAAGTGAATATGTTCTGTCATCTAAACCAGACTGTCCACACAGACTGGTTTAGGTAATCCAAAGACCAACCGACTTTTAAGGCAATCTAACAAAATTGTAACTCATCAATCAACAGTATCAACTGGTTACAATAAATTATTGGCTACATTACTTTAAGGGTCTAAAACATTCGGGACCATCATAGATGCTATATCTGTATCAAATTCTATAGCAATCCTTCAAACACTGGCATGGCTGAAAACTAAAATGAGAAACCACAGTAATGACTATTTTGACTTTGAAGTTTTTCTTCATGGTGGGTTGAACTCACTGAACAGATCAATCTACACTTTGCTATGTGCATTCACTGTAATAGGCATACTGTTAGACTCATTTCATACCACTAACATCCAGACAAAGCCGGAGCAACACTCGCTCGTTCAGCCTGCCAAACAGCACAGCACCTCATTAGGAGGCTGGACGAGAGAGGAGATCATGAGTCTCACACGCCTTCGCTGCCAGCTCCATGCCGAGCTCCACTGAACCTGACACTGTGCCGCTGGCTGGTGTTTGAGCGGGACCGTGTGCAGCTTGTGCAGAGATGTCGTGCTGTCACGGTCCCTGAGGAACCACTGTGTTTGCCTGCTCTCAGCCCCATATGCTGGAGACAGAGGGAGCTCCACAAATGGATGGCAGTGATAATGATTACATTGCTAATGATGATGCTCTTCTGTACAATGTACAGTATGTGCCGCTCTGTCTGCCGCGGATCACTAACGATGTACAAAACTTGAAGAAGGATAGAAATCATTATCTTAACTCCTGAGTCTCTGAATTACAATGCAGAGGGCTGTCTGTTTGTCTTTAGGGTTACAGGAACCAAATAAGCAGCTTGTGATTAACAGAAGAAGTTTTCTAAGTTGCTTAAAATGTTCTTATCTGTTTTACTGCACTTTGGACCATCAATCATTGTATTCTGTGCTGAAACAACTCTGACAGTACAGCACCTTTCATCTGTCAAAATGATCTTCTGAGGTTGAAATATAATGAAATAAAGGTTTTTTGAGAAGCTGTTGCATTGTAATTATTTTTTTTTTCATTGCATTTTATTTTTTTTTTTTTTGCTGTGTACTGATTTGGGCTTGTACTGGTGCAGAGTACATCCAAACAGATAAATCACCTACAGCTGTCGCTCTGTGGCAGATTGGTTTTCAGGATCAAGCTCAAATTTGTATCTACAGACAGATTTGTGTTTGTGGCCTTTTAAAGATTTCCCCTCATATTTGTGATGTGCTGTTCATGTTTGGTTTCCCTCATCCATTGACTGTATAAAACTCCACACTGGGAGGAGGGGCTGGGCTGGACGTGGTGGGAATTGGTAAAATAAATAAATCACTTTGCCAGCCTGTGTGGGGGGGCTATTTTTGGTTGATATGGCAGCTTGGACTCCCCAGAGAGACTCCATGCTGCACTCAGGATCTATTAACAATTTAACGAGGAGACTGCAAAACTAGGTCACAGACAGCTCATCCCAGCACCATTACAACTCAGTAGCAGCTTCCCACCACCAGACTGGAAACACTGCTGACAGCATGGAGTGAGTGACACTGCTGAGCCATGATGAACTGAACGAGCAGCGTGATGACACAATGATGGACTCTACTTTCTTCTCGTGCACTCATCCCAGCTAAAAAGAAAATTTAACAACAGCTCTTTTTTTTTTTTTTTTTTTTTTAAATGTACCGTAGAGGACTGAGATATTCACAGCTCAGGTACAACTGAGTTAAAAATAGAACTTTGTGACTGATCTGAAACATCAGCACTTATGGGATCAAAGCCCCAAACAAGACTGAGAGTGTCCCACCATGCAAGGAGCAGGAGGCTATGTGAAATGCTAACATCAGCATGCTAACACACTCAAAACAGAAGCTAGCAGCAATGCTAGCAGCAGCTCACTGTTCACTGGCTTCCCAGCAACTATACGTTTCCTATGTTTTAAGTTAGCATGATGGCATGCTAACAAGCTAATAAAGTGCACTGTTGACTGATGTTAAGTCAGAGACTGTTTATAGAAATTAAAGCAAGCAGGGCTCAAAAATGAGGCCAACACAGAAAATACTGCTCCAAAAAACTCTGCTTCCAACTGACTTCAGTTCATAAATCTTCATTTTCAATCCTGAACTATTCAGTCAATACATTTTTCATTCTGATGTCATTAGATAAAGTCACATCTTCTTCTCAGAGATCTGGTGGGAGGAGTTAGGGGCGGGGCTAGTCTGATTGACAGGTGGTCCATCTGAAAATCATTTATCATCAAGGAGACATTTGGCTGAGAGAAGGGGAGGAGTTAGGGGCGGAGTTAGCTTGATTGACTGGTCTCCAATGGGAGCAGTGCTAAAGTCCAGCCTCATACACAGTGGGCAGTGATCTCTGTTTCAAGAGTCAGACCCGCCTCCTCACCCCTCCCTCCACATCCAAATATGGTCACTTCCTGCTCCAAACAACCAACATGGCCACATTCAATCTCTTGGCATCAAACAGGAGTCCACAAACCAATGGGTGATGTCACACTTGCTATGTCCATTTCTATAAACATGATAGGTCACCTACAGCTGTCGCTCTGTGTGCACCTAATGATGGTGCACACTTTACTTGGGAAGCAACAGGAACCAGATTTCAGTGCAATCACAAGAATAAGTCCATCCAAATGTAATGCAAGTTTTTTTTTTCAAGAAAATCAGCAAAGAAAATCAACTGTAAATGAGGTGTTAGGTGTTGGTTCACAGAGACATGACTCCTCCAGTTACTGACATTAATCACAGTAGAAGAGGATGAGTGAGGTCGTGCTGAAGATGAATGGAGAATCCCTGGAGAAACCCTCATGGATTACTGTCTGCTGCTGTTTTTATCTGTCTATGTGAACCTTCAGTGGATAATAAAATCACATGCTTCTTGTACATCCTGATGGATGTGCTATGTACTGTTTCTTTCATCAATATGCCAAGTGCAGGTGGATGGAAACACACCTAAAGACGTTTCACTGGACCTCCAGTGTCATCAGGCTTCAACCTCTGTGCACTATTCATGTCCAGACAAAATTTAATCAGTGTAAAACTGACCAACCAGCTGAAGCTGGTAGTCGGGTGGAAACACAATTTTGTAGTGGGTGTGTACAGTAAAAGCTTGTATTTAGTAATGACAAATAAAGATTTCTAGTTCTTTGTCTTCTTCTCTTCAGCATCTTTGCTTTATAAAAGAAGTAGGTGAGAGAGTATCTGACTGTAACACATGTAGATCCACTACAGTGCTGTGATGGAACAAATGAAGCACATGGAGTACAAACAGGTGTGTCTCTTCTGAGGATGATCCTGGATTGTTAGAGAGGGAGATATCTTCAGGGAGATGAAGATAAATACCAACACTCATCATAGAAACTTCATGGGGGTGGATGAGTGTTGTGAGGTTGGGTTTGCACAAACTGTAATCATTAGTTATTTAGGTATCAGAGGACAAATGATTAGACTTTAGGTAAAATCAGAAGCTGGGCTCCTGTGTGAGAGGGCAGCAGTGTTCAGTGTGTAGCATGAGTACAGCTGGAGTTTACCTTGGTGGAGGTTTGTGCTCTCTGAGTGCTTCCTACTTACCTAACTATTGCAAAGGTGTGAGGTGTGTCCCTGTGAGGTCACAGTATTTTATCAGCTGTTAAAACCTATTCACACATTACACCCTGCACTGACAGGGCTCCAGTCTAATCTTGGGGTAATGCTGGTGAAAGGGTTCATTAGAGTTCATTCCAATTAACAGTGAGAATCGTCTTACAGTGCACTGCAGGACATAAGCTGAGGACCCCCTGCACCACCTCCCTGCACGCTAATGAAGAGGCTGCAGAAAAGTGAGTCACTCTTTATTAATCCACTTCAACTTCCATACAACAGAAGTCAGTGGCACACAGGTTGGTAACATGAAACTGAAACTAATCAAGATGCTAACATTTGGTTCTGGAAGGAAAAGGGGACATGTGACCCTGTCATGTGTCTCCAGGACTTTACCAACCAGAGACACTGTTGAACAGGTCTGGACAGTTTTTCCTGACATGGCTACCTCCAGTGAAACAGTAGATTTCTGTAATGAGGCCATCTGAACCAGGGAGTGCAGGTTGATGCCTTTACCCACTGCCCTCTAACAGTGTCCAGCTCTGCAGATACAGAAGCATCCACCTCAACACAAGAGAAGAAATTAAATTCTGTTGGAGGATTTTAAAGCATAATGAAGTTTCATTTTTCCAACCTCGAAGAAGAAGAAGTGTTTTTATTGTGGCCATTGCTCCTGAAAAGATGAGACTGTCCTGCCATAAACAACAGCACTGGTCATTTTACCAAACATTATGACACATTAGTTACAGAGTGGGATGTTTGGACAGGTCTATATTTAACAACTACATTCTCATTACTGGATAATCACCTCGAAGTGGAATCATTGTTTTCTTGTTACCCGACAATCAGCATTTATATCTACATGGGGAGCAGGTCCTCTGTGACGGAGGCCGCCATCTCATCCCACCGTGTTTCCATGGTAACCTAAAACAGACAAACTAAAGCCGACTTTAAAGACAGCCTTTGATATTTAAACACTGGAGTGGCAGCTTGATTCAGGTGAAGCTCCAACACCAATTGTTAAGTAACAGACAAAAAGACGATCAGTGGCAGCAGCAGAAGAAGAATCAGTGCTGGATGTCAGTGGAGTGAGAAGGTGGAGAACCAGAATTTGATCAAATACTTATTATTTAGCAACAGAGCATGAATCATCATCATCAAAGAAGCAATAACATCATGATTTTAAAAAGAAAGAAGAAGAGATGGAGGCTGAAAACACTGGTGCTGTCTCTCAGTTGGAAATGTGTTTAATATGTTCAGCTGGACAGCTCATGTAGTCTGCTGATGTAAACTCTATTTGTTGTTCAGTAGCTTTAGTTAGAACATGTCCATGGACACAGTCACCAACACAACTGAAGGTTTTCCTCATGTGAATATGAAAACATATCTTATAGGTACCAGAGTCATTTTTAAAGAACTAGAACTTCTGTTTGGACCAAAAAGATTTGGTAACATTACTGAGATCAGACCACAGGGGGTAACATTTACTGCCAATGAAAGTGCAACTACAACACAACAAAACAGAACAAACCAACAGTATTGGCTGTCTAGATGTAAAGTTCTGTGATGACTAGTTAGAAATGATGCTGCTCCATGTGGTCGTACTTGATGAGATCTTTGATTGTGATGTGTGGAAAGGTTTCTGATCCACCTGAAGTTCTTAACATGGACTGTTTATAGAAATGGATGAAGCATGTGTGACGTCACCGGTTGGTTTGTGGACTCACATTTCATAGCCAGGAGTTTGGTATCTGAACGTGGCCATGTTGGTTGTTTGGAGCCAGAAGTGACCATATTTGGAGGTGAAGGGAGGAGTGAGGAGGCGGGTCTGACCCTTGAACCCTGGATCACTGCCTAGTGCGTCTGAGACCTGAGGTCACCGCTGCTCTCACTGGAGACCACGCCCCTAAATCTTCCTCTTTTTGAAGCTCAACATTTATCTCTGATTTTTATGAATATTTCAGGATTGAAAATGATCATTTTTGAATTGAAGTCAATTGGAGTTTTTTTGGAACCAGCACCTTGTGGCTGTTGGTGGTATTGCAGTTTTTTGCACATCCACATTGGCTTACTTCGTCCATTTCTATGAACAGACCATGGTCCTAGCGCAGAAAGCAAAGCAGAAGAGTTGTGGATGGAGGTCAGTGTCATCTGAACCTCACCTTGGATGACAGTAAATCTGACACAATGTTCCTTTAATTTGTTGGACTTGAAGATTGATACTCTACAAAACAAACTCTAAGACACTGTGCATTGGAGCTTTTACCAAACATTGTCCTGATGAAGTCTTATTTATAAAGTGTGATTGGTTATTGTTTGTTTCATGCCTTATGTTCACCTCCATAGTTTGGGTGTAGATAATGTTAAAACTGTGACAAAGTGCATCTTTAACCCTCATCAGATCTGATGGACCCAGTACAAAATGTCTTTCTCACTTAAACATGTACAACAGCATCATTCCACTATAGGGAAGGAGCAGCCTGCTCTCCAGCTGGAGTTATTCAAGGAGAAATAATGGTGTAGCAGCAGGGTTTTTCCAGAGAACATTAGCATGCATCATGACAAAGAGCAGAGCACCCAGCAGCATACATCACACTGTACACAATATCTCTGCTCTCTCTTTGAGGAAGCAACAGTAAACACTCTGAAGACAGCGTTAAAAGGAGGATAAGCAACATTTCTACCACTCTGTTGCACAAAATGACTGTAATGTCTCTGCAGCAGTGACCGGGGATCAGGTCCAGCTCGCTGTGGAGACACACTCACAGGTGGACGAGAGGCAAACCTGTTTTATGTGTTAATTCCAGGTGGTGAAAGTTTCTTCATTCAGCTTTAATGATGATTTAATGGCCTTATTTTCCTCCCTCAGGGTACGACTGTAAAAGCTGTTATCACCCGACAGATTCATTTCCATTCTGTACTTTAAGGTGACTCTGTAATAGTGCAGACTGGATCAGGTGCTGCTCTCCAGTGCATCAGGAGGCACAATGTGAATGTTAACAGCTCTCCCTCTGTGAGATTATGTGCAATTCCCCAGAGAAATGATGTGTGACATTTTAAGAGCCTTGGGGGTAAACCCATCCAGTAAGACTCTGCACAAAAGCTGATCATGCTACTGTAGCTCTGATCCCGTCTTGGCAGTTTAAGTGTAATCTGCTCTGTTCTTATTCTGTGTTGACCATTCACATCCCACCTCTTCACTCGCCACTGGTCTCTATTTGCAAAGCCCGGCAGAAGCCAGGATTACCCCTGAGGCCGGGGGACAGCGAGCGAAGCCACCACCAAAGCCTGCTGACAGTTTAGATGGATTACAGATTATTTCAGTGTAATCTCTGGTCATTGTTTAAAGCGGGATTAGGGTCAGTGTACACGCCTCACAAACAAATCATGGAGAGTTTGCAGATTAAAAAGTGTTCATGTTTATGGTCAATAAGTGAGAGAAAAAAAATCACATTAACTCAACAGGACTGAAATGATCTTTGAAGGTTTCCTCCAGAGATGCAGAGGTTGTTTTTTTCTTTCTAATCACCACTCTGGTCGGGATCTCAATCACTTCATCGGTCTGAAGTCAGCAAAAAGGAGTTTTAAGGAAAATCCATCCCTGACCACTTTTCCCCACTCAGCTCGGAGCCTTTTACATTGATCAGCAACTTTTAACACTCTTATCTAATTAAATTAATAAAAAGGGCTCCGGTCCACTTTGGATGATGAAACAAATGGCTTTGCCAAGTGGCCACCATAGCCACCACTCTCAGTGTAATTAAAGTATGGGGTAGGTGAGCACAGCAGGAGACCACTTACATGCTGCTGCATTGATTGAAGGAGCGGTCATCAGTAAAACAGGATATTCTCTTTAATACTGCCTCTGGCCATTGCTCAGTGATTACATTTTCAAACAGATTTCAAACAGAAGACTAAGCAATTGCCATTTAATTATTCACCCCCTCTCCTCCGAACATACCCACGATGATTCATCACCATAAAACCTGACTTCAGAAGGCCAGTCAAATCCTCCAAAACCTAATGTCAAGCAGCACTTAAGCACAGTGTGCTGCAATTAACCTGCAGCAGAAGTACAGAGACGGTACAAGAAAATCATATTCACTTCAGACTGCAGTGTTATTTGCATCAGCTCTGAGCAGCTGGAGTCCACTAAAAGCTCTCACATGCTCCTGGATCAGACACCCAACACTGTGCCAGGTGTACTGATGGAGCGGGAACGCTGCAGTGTCAGATACCTGGAAACTGACGGGCTAACCTGCCTCTGAGTTTGTAGATGTGACCATCGTTGTGTTGGTAATGATCGTACATCTCAACACTGCACCACCACGTGAAGCTGATGATGTCTGTGGATGTGGGAACATTGGTCCAGTGTTCAGACGTCTTAACTCACTGAGGAAGGATGACTGATGTTGGCCTGTCAGAGCATCCACACCAGGTTTCTTTCTAAACAAAGTCTGTACACTGATTTCAAATAAAGTCAAATCATTTATTACTAAAAAAACTGTGACCACACACAAACCACTTTAACAACAAACTCATCCCAACACAACAAACCAATGAATGGATGTCCTGCTGCTTGTGTCTGACTGTTGACAGGCTGCTGGTGTTTGCTGCTCAGTATAGCGATGGCAGCATGGCCTCAGATCTCAGCGTTGACAGCATTTTTATAACCAGCCGTGGAATGTAACTAAGTATATGTACTCAAGTACTGTACTGAAACAAGGAGTGTGGAGGTGTTACATTAGGACTGAATGAGTTGACAGGAAGCTGCTTCAGTCGATCAGCTGCAGGTGAGTCTCTGTGTCTGTGGAGACAGTCCTGCACTGGTGCAGCCATCATTTCACATCAGCAGAGATTAGTTTGTCAGATCTGAATGGGGAGCAGGGGTTGTAAGCACAAGTCAACAGTGTTTGTGTAATTACTCTCACTGCCACAAGAGGGAGACAGACACACCACACTGTAGCTTGAACATTGTTCTGTTACTTTTTAAATACAAAAATCATGACGTGCGACCAACATATGATGATCTGGTGTAAATCAGCCTCTCAAACAGGAAACACTAGTAGATCTGGAACAGCTGATTCACATAAATGACCTTACATGTCAAACACTGATGGTTTTAGTTTCTCTGATGTGCAAACCAGCTGCTTTTCTTTTCGCTAATCCATTAACTTCCTATTTGTTTTAATGATGTTGAGGTTTTGTGCTGTTGGTCAGACAAAATAAGTATACTACTGTGAGTATTTACTATTTATCATAATATTTATTACACAGCAAATGAATAATGAAAATGATCAAGATACTTACCTCAACCAACTACACCATGAGTAATAGTAATCCAATAATATATTACATGTGTAGTTGTAACAGGGACCATTTTTCTTTGATTTTAATACTTTCAGAACATTTTCAGTGAAGTACTGTTACTTCTAATGCAGTACCTCCACAGTGTTGGAATGAATATCAATGATGGTTTCACCAGGTCCATGTAAAAAGCCTTTTGGATTCATCCAGACACAGTGGGTTCATGTAAAGTAGTGTCACCCAGAAGATGAACTACAGCAGTTGCACAGTGTGAAGAGCCTCACTGATGGCCCACAGTGTGTGCTGCTGCTCCCTGCACATCTACCCAGACTGAAGCCAGAGTGTTGTTGAGGAACATCCTGGATTTTAGCTTCAACCTCCTTCTTCTCCAAGTGTTTTTGGATCAGTCTACTGTACACACTGTATGTCAGGTGCTCTCACTTAGACTTGTCAGAGAAGAAAATGACCAGACAGTAACTACATGTTACATTATAGATTACAGATTACATGGCTGGCACCTTTGTCCCCTGAGCCACCAGGGAGCTGTGTACTGTAGGTGCATCTCCTGCTGGGAGACGGGGGACAGAGGACAGAGGACAGTCATTATCTTTAGCTGAAAACCTGAAAAGTGGAACTGACATATCCTGGCGACTGCACACAGCTGGCTGAAGCCTCTCTGCTGAGTACCATCTAATTAAAGTTTTGTTAAACAACCTGCGGCTTAAACAGAGGAGAAGCAGGTCTCCTGATCATGGTGTGAGCCAACAGCACCACAGCAGTCCCCGGTGACTCTAAAATGTTCACATCAGGTGCAAAAACATCAAATTGAAAAGTATACAATGTGTGTATTTGAAGCCTCCATGCATGGATGACACAGTTTGGAGAAGGTGAGGGTGAAGGCACGGGAGCAGCTTCTTATTTCAGTCAGGGAGACGTGAGGGGTGGTGGGAGCTGGGCTGAGTTTGAGAAAACATCTGCATAAATAGTTAAGAGGTTTATGTAACATAAATGGCAGAAAGGCCATTTATGTTACATAAATCAGACTATAATTGCAAAGTCTGTGATTGGCTGGATAATGCAGCCTGGGAATGCAGAATTGTTCATCACTATGGTGACAGGCTGCACATGTAAGCCACCTTCACTACAGGAGTCTTTAACTGCCTGATGTTTGTGGACACTGCCAGAGACGAACAGCACACTGCAGAGCCTCCGTTATGGCCTCATTTCTCCACATTAATCACAGCGCTGGGTAACAGTTCATTTGACAGCGATATTGATTTTTAAAATACTACCAATCCAGGCGGTGGTTGGACTGTGTGAGTGCTCTCTGGCTGTGAAGCAGTTTGGATTTAGTGGATTGCTGTAATGCAGTTACAGTGCGTTTATAGATGTGTTTATCAATTGCATTGGGCCTGGACTTGTTTGGGATGAAATGATCCTGCACCTCTAGAGAAATGATCCTGCATTTATTCAGAGGAGTAACAGGCTTTTAAAGCAGGGAGCCACCGGTCTGCAATTAAGCAAGATCTTTGTCTTTTGTCTCAACAAACTGCACAGGCCACATGTTAACGACTGAGTGGAGACGTGAATCTCTGCTGCTGGTGAGAGTGATTATCCTAATGAGCTCTAAAAGTTTGTGGGAGTCTGAGCAGAATAAAGGTGAAAGAGAGGAGTGTGGAGGTAGATGGAGAACACCATTGATTTTTATTTAATTATTCATTCAGAGCAACAAACTCCTGTCCAGGTCTCGGCTCCTTATGGACAGAAATGCATCACTGATAAGAGATGCAGCTGAATTTCCTGACTTTTCCTCCGTGTAACGTCTTATTTATAGAAGTGTAACTCTGCTCTGTGAGCAGTGCACAGGAGACAGACGTCAACAATAGGGCTGCATTGTGTGTGTGACACTGTATGAGAGGCCATCACATGTCTGCAGTAAAAGATTCATAAGGTGTGACGTGACAGTTGGTGTTCATGGGAGTTCACATGTAGTGTGAGCACTGATCAGGAGGTAATACCCCATCCTGCAGCAGTCTGGCTGTGATCTTTGTTCCTCTGTGAACAGACATTCAGCAGCTGTGTGGACACAGTGTGCAGCAGCACAGAGATTAAAAGCACAAGTATTACATGCTTTCAGTCAGTCCAGCTCCTTTGGGTGAACAAACCCGTGATCAGGTCTTATTGGAGCCTGAGCCTCCCCCTGCGCACTGAGAGGATGTTTTATTTCTCTGGGTTAGCAGCTAACCCTGAATAATTCAGTGACTATAGGATGTGCTCTTTGCCAGTGAACACTCTCTCTTCTAATCTCCACTCTGACATTATCACGGACTCGCCGCCTCTCTCTCGAGTCCACATGCAAGTTGTGATGGCTCGGACCCAGTAAATGATGCGTAGACTAACCGTGTAGGTCAGTGCTGCATCTGCTTCATCCAGCATGTGTTCATGCAGGACTGAGCTTCACGTGGAAATGTCACAGTTACAGCCACTTTAAGATCTGTTCAGCGGAGGTTTAACAGTCTCGTGAGAAACGTCTGACAGTCAGAACTTGGAGAGACTTCTCACTCAGCTGAGCTGCCCGTCTCCAGCCTGTCTCTGTCTCCGTCTCCGTCTCTGTCTCCATCTCTATCTCTGTCTCCGTCTCTGTCTCCAGCCTGTCTCTGTCTCCTGTTTCCGTGTCTGTCTCCGTCTCCGTCTCTGTCTCTGTCTCTGTCTCCATCTCTGTCTCTGTCTCCAGCCTGTCTCTGTCTCCGTCTCCGTCTCTGTCTCCATCTCTGTCTCCGTCTCTGTCTCCATCTCTGTCTCTGTCTCCAGCCTGTCTCTGTCTCCATCTCTGTCTCCGTCTCTGTCTCCAGCCTGTCTCTGTCTCTGTCTCTGCAGCTGCACACTAATCACAGTCTCCTTCATTCAGGGGGTAAAAGAAGGACCAATGAGCTCTGCACAGTGGGAAACTG
>OOFC01037386.1:16024-26084 GCA_900323345.1 Pseudochromis fuscus
CGTGGAAATGTCACAGTTACAGCCACTTTAAGATCTGTTCAGCGGAGGTTTAACAGTCTCGTGAGAAACGTCTGACAGTCAGAACTTGGAGAGACTTCTCACTCAGCTGAGCTGCCCGTCTCCAGCCTGTCTCTGTCTCCGTCTCCGTCTCTGTCTCTGTCTCCCTCTCTGTCTCTGTCTCTGTCTCTGTCTCCAGTCCTGTCTCTGTCTCTGTCTCCAGCCTGTCTCTGTCTCTGTCTCTGTTTCCGTCTCTGTCTCCATCTCTGTCTCTGTCTCCGTCTCTGTCTCCATCTCTGTCTCTGTCTCCGTCTCTGTCTCCAGCCTGTCTCTGTCTCTGTCTCTGTCTCCATCCCTGTCTCTGTCTCTGTCTCTGCAGCTGCACACTAATCACAGTCTCCTTCATTCAGGGGGTAAAAGAAGGACCAATGAGCTCTGCACAGTGGGAAACTGTCAGGGTTGATTTACCTCCCATATCACTGAACTTTATATGATTTTCAGTAATTAGTTGAACGTCAGCAGCTTCCTGATCCGTCAAATGTAAAAACAAACGTCTCACTTTAACTCACAAACGCAGCTCATTCTTTAACTGTGCACATTACACATTACACATTGTAGTGTACTCTACACCAGCAGGAAATATCGAGGATGAAGCTGTGAAGAGTTCAGGTTGTTGGACAAAGCGCACTGTCGCCTGTGATTTCCATCTGAGCTGCGGCGCTGTTAACTTTACTGCTGCAGCAAAGAGCTGAAGGAAAACATCAAGCATAAAGCTTTTCTTCTCCTTTTCCGCTGATTGCTATGAGAAGAAGAAGACCTACCTCGCTCATGGCTGCACTGTGCGTGTCTCTCCGTGGATCCCGGCTGTGTGTGATGCGCACCGGCCAGCTGGCTGAAGGTACAGTCCTCTCCAAGCTTCGCTCCGCGCGCACACACGAGCTGCTTTTATATCGCAGACAGACCCCGCGCTCCTCAGCACATCTCCATGCAAGCCAATGGGCACGGGTCTCTCCCTGTCTCCAGCTCCTCACTGAAACCAGCCTTCGGATTTTTAATCTGCCACGTGCTTTGGCTTGTTTTCAGTTTCAGGGGGTGATGAAAATACGAGCAAATTAATGAAATACACCCGCACTGTATAACGAAGAAGTTAATGTGAGCAAATCGGCCCCTGGATGTGGGAGATTGTGTCTGCACATTCACAACAGAAGAAACACGTTAAATATTAGAGGAGCGGTCTCTGTAGGACCCCCTCTGTATCCAGCACAAACCCAGTCAGAGGGTCCTGCTGCTCCTGGACATCTGCAGGGAACCAGACCCACTTCTTCAGTATTGTATTGTTTCAGAGCATCGACACACGGAGTGTATATTTAGGATTTTGTGAGATTGATCAACAGAAATCTTATTTAAATGAAAACAGTGATCTGTCATTAGATCCTGCATCAGTTACATCTCTGATGCTAAAGTTTCTCTGCTAGTTCTCTATTACAAAGATAAAAGGAACCTTTCAAACAAGTTACTGACACAGTAGAAATCACACATGAACACATGTAAGACAGGACGTGGGGGAGGAAGATTCTCTCGCTTTTTTAAATGAAAAGTCCAAAGTAATACTTGGATACAAGTAAAAGTATGTACCAGGAAGATGTACTCACTCTATCAGAGGTGCTTCTGATGCACAGTGTGATGTACACCTCATATACACAGATACACAGTCATCAGTTATACACACATTTGAAGTGATTAATACAGTGTTTGGTAGTGTGACAAACAAATCTCTGTCACAGTGTACATACACTTTGTTTCTGCACAGTCACACTCTGGTGCATTTCATTTTTACTTTATGGATTAAAGTAACTAGAACTACAGTAGAAATAAAAAGCACAACATTTGTCCCTGAAATGTACTGAAGTCAGGAAGGTGGACATATGAATCTAACACCTCAAACACTACACTGCTCTGTGCAACTTATCTCAGTATTGCTGCTGTAACTATTGTAACTCTGTGAGTAACTGTATTGATGTGTGACAATCAGCAGCCATACAAATACATACTGACTGTATTCACTGACTCACTGTAAATACATCCCATCTGACTGCATCTTCAATATGTAACATTATTATTTTACACTTACTGTATCTTATTTTTATGTATCACAAATATGTGTATCTGAATGTATGCTGCTGGGACACCCTCACTTCCTTTCAGGGGATTAATAAAGTGCTATCTTATCTTATCTCATCTCATCTCATCTCATCTCATCTCATCATTTTATCTCATCTTATTTCATCCCATCATATCTTATCTTATTTCATCATATATTTTTCATATTGATCACATCATAGCTGTTTCCTCATATCACCTCATATTTTATCTCATCATGTCATTTCATATCTTCTCTTGTGTTGTGTGAAATAGTTCACATTTGAGAAGTGATTCAAACCCTGCTGTGACAGAGGTCAGTCATGAAGCTTGAGTGTGGCAGTGCACAGTCAGACAGAGGAAGAGGAGGCCACCATGAACTCTGTGAGGAAGCTGTTGTACAGCTGATGATGTCACAGATGGGGGCTGCTGGACACAGTGGCTCTGCCTCAGTGTAAGTGCTGCAAGGAGCTCACCTGACATGTGGACAGGTGTTTGTCAGAAGAGATTCAGACACAAAATGGAGGAGGAGACCAAACGTGTGCTTGTTGGACACAGCACATCAGTGAGCTCGCACCCCGTCCAGCAGGCGGTGTCCTGCCCCAGCAGTGTGTCTGTGGTGAGGATGTTGGAGGATGAGGCCTGATGGTGGCAGGCTGATGCTGGGGGGGCAGCAGAGGAGTGAGACCACGCTGCTCAGCACTGCAAAGTTAGAGCAGGTCTGTTTTCCACTATAATCCTGAACATTACACACAGGGGAGAGTCACTAACAAAGCCTTAAATGACAAAGCTCCATCATCCTGTAATACCCAGAGTGCAGGAGCACAGAGCTTGTAGTTACCAAGCTCCTCTGCTGTGGAACCAGATCCAGTCTGGATCTGGATCAGGAGGCAGACACCATCTCCACTGCTGAGATGACACTTTTGTTTTTGATGAAGCTTGTGGGTGGAGCTGGGGCTTTAGTCCTGCTGTTGTAGGTCAGGTTCTCTCTGGGATCTGAGTCTGTCTGAGGTTTCTTTCCTCCTCACTCTCACCAAGTCCTGCTTTAGGTAGAATTACTGGATTCCTCTTTGTAATATTGTAATGATTTGACATGGCTATAGTGTCATAACATGACCTATACATTATGATATGGCTCAATGTAAATAAAATCTAAGTTGAAATATGCCAGGTCAAAGTGTATGAGGCTGATACAGTCCTTTGGTGCTAACTACTGACTTGCAGCTTCAAAGGAATACTTTTTTTTACAGTTAATAATATAAAAATATACATTTTATTTTAAATGTGATGTTCATTTGAAGATTCTAGTTTTCATGCTGACATGAAATCATGTGGCTGGTGTCGTAATATCAGCTTTATTTTTATCAGCAAATCCAATTAAAAGAGCTCTCCAGGGGACACTGTACTCAGCAGGGGATAAAAATGCTGAGCTGTTTGTGAATAAACTCTACTGGTCATATTTATCATAATGAAGGAATACTGTGTTTCACCCTGTGTGTGCAACTCTACTTTATAAGATCTTTTTGACCACAGTGCAGTTCTGTAGGACACATCAGCAATATCTTCATCTTCATTTTAGGCTTTAATTGATATATAGAATATACTTACTTTTCCAAAAATACAACATATTAGATATAATACTTTATTATGTACATTGTTATGTTGATCATCTGAAACCTGAAGCACGTTCTTCATCTAAACAGTGAAATAATGACTGATACATTGAGAGGAGATTCAAGATTTGCTCATTTGTAAATACAAATGACCACATGTGTTTGAGTGTTGTCCTCAGGAGAACTTCATGGGTCTTATGAGAACATTGGTGTTTTTCCCCGATAGAATTCAGCATGTTTCTCCTGTTTTTACCAAAACCAATGTGGTTATCTTTCAATGCTGTTATTGATTTAGTGGAACCTCGTGTATCTTTCCAGGTGTGTGTGTTTGTGAAGAGTCATTAATCAGGTTCAGTTTGATCAAGTCTAAATCAGTCAGGATTTAATCTCTGCTCAGAGATCCACCACATGCAGTGTCCCTCAGGATCCACACTGGGGGCTAATTGATCATCGGTCACTCTGAGCATTGATTTATCTGCACTGTCCACTCGCACATCCAATCTCATCAGCTACTTGCATTAAAGTCTTGAGCTGTGTGGAGCGTGGACCTGGGAGATCACATCATTATTACACAGTTTTACAAACAACTCGCAGCCATTTCTCAGCCATTTTCCAGACAGACCCTCAGATTGTCCTGTGATCTGTATCCCGTCCACACATTTATCAAGAGAACCGGTTTCTTTAACAGATCCTAAATCTTTATCCAAGCAGCAGTTTATATAACAGCAGATGCTGCTGTGAAGTTGTAGTGAAGGCAGCAGAGTTGGGAGAGCTGCACATCGTACACAGCATCACAGCAGGAGCAATAATCTATTGCTATGATCAGATATTGTGGTTTTAATCTTTGAAGTCACTGCTGGTTTAAAGACTGAGACTGATGTTTTGCATCAGCAGAGGAGCATTATGCTATTTTGAGCTGCTCAGCCTCTTCATGTGGAGCACCACAAATAGAAGAAAGGCTCCAGGATTACTCCACACAACACACCCACAGTCACTGTGCAAACTTTCCACTGCAATCTCATGTGTCACCTGCACATCAGAAGTGTGCAATGATTATATCAATAATAGGTCACATGTCTGTGTGTTATCCAACACTTACATGCTTCATAATTCTTGCTCTTCCACTAACCAGCACACAAACATGCTAGTTAGATAAATAAACTACTTCCTGGTTTCTGGCTGAACTGACACAATTTCATGACTTTGATTTTCAACTAAGGACATAAAATTAATGATTCTCCCTTGTTTTGAACAGTTCCTGCCAACATTAAAACAGTTTTTAAAGAATGTATTAGTTACTTTTCCTACTTTTGTTTCAGGTTTTGCTCAGTTAATTATTTCTGTTTGTGCTCTACCACCACAGAGATTCCCAGAAAGTGTCTATAAGACACACCTTTTAATAATAATAAGATTTATTTGTATAGCACCTTTCACATAAAATGCAGCACAAAATGTTTCATGATGATAATAGAAATCAAGGAAATGAAAATGAAAGACGAGATTGAAAAAGCACAGGCAGAAAAAACAATCATTCAAACAGAAATTAAAGACAAAATTATTACAATAGTAACAGAATCAAAACCCCAGCGCAGTGTAAAACCAGAGGCGCCGTGTCAGTATCTGACTGCATGACTCACATGTGCAGATGTCATGGATTATCTGTGGAGTTTAGGTCTCAAAACCAGTATAGATCTGAGAGACTGTTCTTGATTTATACCTTTTATGGACAGTGTATCTTTCAGGATGACTGCTGATCAAAGTGGTGAAACTGTAATTTATTATTTTATATTCTAAAAGAAGCTACAAAATAACCCAGAATCAGTCCAACACTGAATGAATATCAACACGACGTGCCCAGCGTCTTTGTGGTCACCATTTTGGATTTTGGTGATATGGTGAATCGACCATGTGTCTTCATGCATCGTTCAGCTCATTGTTCTAGTTTCCCTCCCACATCTTTACTGGTTTGATTCACTCTCCATCAAGCTGCTAAAAAAAACACTAAAGGTACTTTTCCACTACATGGTACCAGTGCAACTCAACTGGACTCGACTTGGTTTGGTTTTCAAGTAGGAAAAAGTACCTGGACACTGGTACCTGGTACCACTTTTCTAGTACCTGCTCTCATGTGGTTCCAAACAGGAGCTGGTCAGGTTCTAGCAGGTACAAACACTCAACCGGTTGTTATCATCACTGCTTCATTGTGTTGTCACTAACGCAAATAATTGTACCTGCAGTCGACACAGTCTGCACAGTGATGAAGTCTCTACAATGTGGAAAAACCAGTAAAAAGATGCAGAGTACAATCACAGGCTTTAGTGCAATGTTGAAATGATGTTTAAAGAAGTTCAGCAGGATCCAGAGCTCTGAGCGCCGCTCGGTGGACCAGCTGATGGAGGTTGGAGCAGGACCTCACGTCTCTGAGAACCTTAGAGCAAGTTTTAACCAGGATCTGACCTAAAGAACCAGCAACATATTTGAAGTTACAATCTTTAAACTGATGTCTGTGACACCACAACAGCTACTGTGAAGATGACCTCATCAGGTTTCTCCTCCTTCACGGGATGAAAAAGGGCAACATCCTATTCCAACGGGGGAAGCCAATCAAAAGCATGCAAGTGTGTGATCTTAGTGGATCATTTTGTAGTTTGAAAGGAAAACGTCTACTGTTTACCTCAGTGTAGCACTACCACTGTGCAGGGTTTTGTCACCTGAGGAGTTGTCAAACTGTTTGGATGTTTCATGTCTCCGGTGATCATTTCCTGGAGACAAGTTGCAGTATTTTTTAGCAAAGGGCTGTTTCCTCTGCAGCTCACACATGTTATACTTGCAAGCTAATCCTATATTAACTTGAACTCACTGGGTCCTACACCATTGTTTTCTATCATGATGAGTCAACTTTAAGTTTTTTGAAAACCATATCGTACAATACTGATAATTCTGATTCACTGTGGAAAAGCAGTGACTGGGAACATGTTACTTTGTCTGATTACACACAGTCTGATGATTACACTGAAACATTGTCTTCATGTGAACACTGGAGGTGTGGGCAGTCCTGCTGCATTGTGAACATAATTATGGTAAACACACGTATACCATAGATACTGAGTCATTACTGCTGCTGGCAAGAATCAAAGGCAATCACAGGACTCCTCTAAAGTGCTGGGACGTGTTTTCCTTCACAGCACACTGATCGAAGCAGTCATTAAAAGAGCCGTGATAGATAAAAATACAAAATAATGATGTAAACAAGGGGGGACTGCAGGGCTGAAAAACCAGGCTCCACTGTAATGAGCGGGGGCTCGCTGCTGTCTTGAACAAGCAGACTCTCATTATACTTCCATATTATAACACACAAGATTTATGGTCACATTAATTTTGAGATGTACAATTACTGTACCAAAAACATGGAGTCTGGAGACCCAGCGAGACCTCCACACAGCAGACATTTTAACCTTTGAGAGGAGGTGGAGCTGATTTTGTTAACGACGGCTGAGTTTCATTAAAGTCCCAGTAAGGTCTGATGGGGAGGCAGCGTGTCCAGCGTCAGGGCTCTGGACACAGCCTGGTCATTAGAATGCACTATGCTAATTTTCCATGCTACGTATACCGTTGCTATGACAATACGCTAAAATGTCTGCTGGGAAGAAGGTCACTTTTAATCAGCCACATCACAGCCACATTGTGTTACATCACAGACAGAAATGACATCATACAAACACACAAAGATGATTAGTATTAGAGTATTACAAGCTTTAGTAATGGTATGAAAAGGTACACACTTCCTGTCTTCAAAGTGGGCGTGGTCAGACGTGTTCTGACCACAGACTGTTTATACTGTTTAGGTTTGTGGACTTTGAGAGGAGGAGTTTGGTGTTTGAATGTGGCCATGTGTGCTGTTTGGAGCCAGAAGTGACCATATTTGGACATGAAGTTAGGAGTGAGGAGGAGGCTGACCTGCGTGACCTGTGTTTTTGCTTCATTTTGTCATTGTTGTTATTGTCTTCTCCTGCTTCATCCAGAGGGTCTGGGTCTCGGGAGAGGCAGCGTCTCTCCAGCCACTTCCACAGCTCTTCTGGGTGAATCCCAAGACGCTCCCAGTCCTGCCGAGAGATGCAATCCCTCCAGCGTGTCCTGGACCAGCCTTGAGGTCTCCCCCAGTTGGACAAACACCTCCCCAGGGAAGCCTCAGATGCCCAAACCACCTCCACTGGCTCCTCTTGACATGGAGGAGCAGCAACTACTCTGAGTCCCTCCCAGATGACCGAGCTCCTCACCCTGTCTCTAAGGCTGAGCCCGGCCACCCTGCAGAGGAAACTCTTTTCACCCGCTTGTATCCTCAGATCTTGTTCTTTCGGTCATTAACCAAAGCTCATGACCATAGGTGAGTGTTGGAACGTAGATCGACCGGTAACTTGACAGCTACACCTTCCAACTCAGCTCCCTCTTCACCTCAACAGACTGGTTTAGTGACCGCATCACTGCCAATGCTGCCCCAATCCATCTGTCAATCTCCATCCTCCAATCCGTCCCTAACAAGGAGCCATCCACCCCATACTCCCAGAATACCCCCCATAGGGTGGCCCTGGGGACATGGTCGAGGCCTTCTCCAAATCCAGTTTCACTACCTAGTCTGAGCTGCTGTTCGGTGCATACGCTCCGACAACAGTCAGAACCCATTTCCTGATCTGACCCTTCCACCTCTCACCCAGAGCAACTCCATCAAAGGACACAGTCCAGCCCCTCTCAAGGACTTGGGTTCAGAGTCTGATGGTATGTGTGGAGGTGAGGCCGACTATAGTTGGAAGCTCCTCTGCTTTTGTGGATGTAATTGGCTGGTTCAGTAATTGCGTTGGTGACCATGGTAGTTGGTGACCACCTCAGGACCTGCTGCTGGTCCTCTACAGCAGCGAGGCGGTGGTGAAACAATGAGGAAATAACTGTGTGGGTATGTGATTAGAGGAAGAGGGCTCTGAATGAAATGTCTCAGATATGCCACATCTTAATCCTCCATTATCACTGTCACTGTACAATAACTGACAACTAACACAGTTTCAATAGAAGCTCTTTATGAGGAATCTTTTCATGTGCATGTAGGCACGAAGTCACAACTTGTAGTGAGTGAGTGGGAATGTACCCAGCACCCAGCAGCAAGGTTATAATAGTTTTGAATTTTACATTAGTTTTTATTTTTATTTCGTTTTGACTTCACATCTCCAATTTCAGTTTAGTTTTAATTAGTTTTTTATCCATGTTTGCTAGTTTCGTTTCGTTTTTATTTTTTATATATTGCTTAGTTTTAGTTTAGTTTTTATTAGTTTTAGTGTTAGTTTTAGTTTTTTCTAATATGGTCTATTTTTCAGGGATGACATTAAAAAAGATAGGAATAAAGTACTGTGTAATGAAACCTCAGGAACACACACTCTTGCAACATGAAGTATATAGTAAATCAGCTGTTTTGCTTCTGATAGAGGCACTAGTGAAATTACCGTAATAACACCATATTCGGTGTAAAGTGCAACATCTCAGCTCTAAGAAACCGTTGACATGTTTCTGATTGTGCAAACCGTGACATATTTACAGTAATCCAAAAACGCATAGCATTTTGGTTGGAGCATGTTGCAAACTTCTAAAGGCTGCTCATACAGTCACGTCGACAGACCTGTCTCACTGAACAGATCAGCCACTGCTTCCTCTCCCTTCTGGTGTTCTTGTGAATTTACTGACCAGCAGCTGTCAGGTCACCGCTGGAAGCACTGAACAAGTGTGTTTTGAAATGTTGTCTTGGGCTGCATGACGGTACCTGGCCAGGAGTTAATCCTGTTTCAGACGAGGAGCAGCGGGCATCTCCCTCACCGCTTCACTGTAAGCTAGGTTAGCCTCCTCATGAAAACTTTTTAATGGACTCTACGATTCGTGTGGTTTTTACCTTTCAGAAATGCGCCACATATTTCCCCACGTTCCACCTCAAGGACTCTGCGCCAATTGGCGCTTTCACTCTCGCTGCCGTGATGCAGGTGACGATGCGGAGTTAAACCCCCAGTCTGCAGCCGGGTGGACGGATTGACAGACACGTCACATGACATGCTTTGTCTCCTGCTCTCACTTCATAAAGACGAAAACTAAGGACTTTTTCTCTATGCTTTTAGTTACTTTTAGTTAGTTTTGTAAGGATGCTATTACAGTTTTAGTTAGTTATCGTTGTTTTAAAAAGCTTCGTTTTTATTTTTATTTCAGTTAACGAGAATGTTTTTTCATTTCTAGTTTTCGTTTTTTCGTTAGTTTTAGTTAACGATTATAACCTTGGTGCA
>OOFC01037387.1:0-15336 GCA_900323345.1 Pseudochromis fuscus
TCCACAAAGTGAAAAAAAAAAAAAAAAAACCCTGCCCCTGTTTACACCACCTAGTTAGACATCTAATATTATTGCCACCGCTAGCAGCCCAAGACAAATTGGATCTTTGTAACATCATGGGAAGTCTGGGTGAAGGATGAAGCATATCTTATCAAGTCATACCCGCTGTGCGCTCCCTTGATCTGCTGCAATGTATTGCACCATAGATCCCCAGCTAATTTATCACAGACCATCATATGACTCATGTTGGCTCATCATTGCGGTCCAAGCATACCCTCAACATATTGTATGAAGTAGGCCGTATATGCTTGGGGAATTCTCACAATCCGCTTACCAGAGGTCTGTACCAGTGAAGTTATCCTCGCAGTGGAGCATATGCTGGCTTTTTTTTTTTTTTTTTCCTTTTCCCTGTGATACTGCAGAGCCACATCTGGCAGTGCAGTCATCTCAACAGTAATTTGCCTGGCAATATGTTGTTCATGTGCTGGTTAGGACCATGTCTATATGCTATTTTTTCTTCTTGGACATTCTTGTTAATATCAACCCTCGTTTTCATTTGAAATTAGTGAAATATCAGTCGAATAAAATACTGATTTTTATTTTTTTTAAATTTACCGTATTCCCCGGACTATTGAGCGCACCTGAATATAAGCCGCAGGTGTCCACGTTGTAACATGGGATATTTACACAGAAAGATTTTTTAAACTTGTAATTCAATATATGCTTTTTTCCAAACAGTGCTTGTAACACGGCTGGTTAAACAGTAACCTACCAGAAAAGTTATTGATCGCTATCTTCATCTTCCTCCTGCACAAAAACCACTAGTGCACATTCAATCAGTTCTTCACGCTGCCGTCTCCAATGTCTCACCACATTGATGCCGTGTTAGAGCCTGATATGTAACAATGACCTGAAATGTAACAACCACCCAAAGTGTTGTAAAAAATTTTTAAAAAGTAATAAAACCTGAAGTGTAATAACTGGTCAATAATGTAACAAAAGTGCTGAGCCCGAAATGTAATTTAAAAAATGTAACAAAACCCAAAATGTAACAACTGCTCAATAATGTAACATGTTTAGCCCAAAAAGCAAAAACTTTGCCCAAAATGTTTGCCCACAACTTCTTACATTTTGGGTCTTTTATTACATTTTTTAATTACATTTTAGGCTCAGCACTTTTGTTACTTTATTGACCAGATATTGCATTTCAGGTTTAATCACTTTTTTTTGGTAACAATTCAGGACTTTGTTGCATTTTGGGTCATTGTTACAAATTGGACTCAAGCTTACGTGCAGCAGCTCTATTTCCTTCTTCGACAACCAGATCGATCGTCTTTAACTTGAAAGCCACATCATTTGCACTTCATGTGTTTTCCATGATTCAATGTGAGTGTGTTTGATTTCATTCAAACATGTGGTCCACTCTGACCAGTTCTGTAATTTCATGGGTCTGACGTGACGAGGCTAAATGTATCGGCGGCACGAACCTCGTTAGCTTGTAAAAATCTGTATATTAGCCACACCGGTGTTTAAGCCGCAGGGTTCAAAGCGTCAGAAAAAAGTAGCGGCTTATATCCCGGAGTTTACGGTATATAGTGTTATGCTAAAGAGGGGGCACTAAGTCTAGTTGAAAGTGGAAAGTGTTTTGGCTTCTTTAAGTAATGGGTTCAAAGCTAAACTTAATGCCAGTAGGTGCCACAAGGCAAAATGTCAATAAGCTAATTAGCCTTACTCAAAGTGGGGATACAGATATCATCCCTCTTCAAAGGGCCACTGGCTTCTGAAGGACCAACTATTTAACCATCCTCTTTTTAGGTCAGTCTATCAGTCAGGTTTGAAGGGATATCACAGTGTCCACCATCCCCCCCCCCCAAAAAAAAATATTAACCGACTGCTTCACTTCCTTAAATACCTTCAGAGTGCTTACTGAGGAACTATTCTTTCAGCGGAGGCAAGCGAAAGGGCAGCGTGTGTGGGTTGTCTGCCTGGTTTATCCTGTTGTCACATGCGAGGGATGCTTTATTCATGCCTGCCTTCTGTGTTCCTGCCACTGTGGAGGATGTGAGGTGTCTCATGATCAAGCTCTTTAATTAGCTCGCGCAAATAATGCTTCTTCTCCGTCCCCCCACCCCGCCACATTGCTGCCGTTAAACTGCTCAGCTGCAAGATGACTCACTGTTTCATTTTGAGGGACCGGAGCCGAGGCAATATCAGCTAACCTTTTCTCCATAATCGCTGCTTTGTAGCTGAATGTCATAAGCTTAATTTGAACACGGGGAAGGGCCGCTTACAGCAAAAAGCTGACAATTAAAGATTCAATTTTGGAACGGGTCCAACATCCTCTTCGCGAAGTACAATGTGTCAGGAAGAGTTAGGACAGGGTTTGAGCCATTAGATGAATAGTATGGGGATCAGTCTCTTGGTATAAGATGAACCTGTCCTCTAAATGTGGGTGAAAAATAAAGAAATCCTTGTTGCTTATTTCCTGAACGAAATAATTAATTTTAGAATTAATAAACACATTCGAGTCAACTTTACTTTTTTAAAAGTCCTTGGAAACTTGGTTTTACTTTATTGCTTCCAACATTCAAATGTGAAGCTTTTTGCTTGAATGAGTTTCACTCCCCACAGTAGAAAAGCAGATGCAAAAAATATGCTCAAATTGCTTCATAATTTATTTAGACTGTAAAAACAGCCCACTTTTACCAGAGCCTTTCTGAACATGTGCTGGTTTTGTCCCTTTTGAGTGCCTGCTATTGAGGTTTTCTACTGGGAATGCACCACAAGCTTGTACTTGTTCAGCACTTTTTTCTTCCCTCTACTCTCCACTGGCTGGCTGGCAGACTTTCCAGTAAAAAAATACCAAGAACCATGTTTGAAATGTTCCCTACCTTTGTATTGAAAGTGTATGTTTCAGTTTATCTACAAATACCTAAAAAAAAGACCCTTTGTAGTAACGATTGCAGACCACACTGACGCCAAGATCTAATTCGAGGAAGGAGGAGGTCACGATATCGCATCAGCTGAACTTTAAACCAGCTGACTTGTGTTTTTTTTCATCGGCGTGGCTTTGCAGTGCTCCCTCCTCCTGCAGTCGGGGGAATTGCTGCCACCTTCAAGTGCAACAAATCCTCAGACGTAAGTGTGTTAAGCCCCGTGTGCTTTGCCGAGGGTGGAAATGAAGACAGGCTACCCCTATGAAGAATGATGGCTCCTTTAAGAGGCAGCTGTCCTATTTTAAGCAGGCGACACTCACCACGATGTGCTGTCTGTCTCTGTCTTTACCGCTCCCTCTGTTTTCCTTTTGTTCTTTCTGTCTTTCCTCCTCTATCTCCATCTCTGGCGTGGCGAGGAAGGACCTTTGAGATCGGGGTAAATAAAAGTCGCAGGAAGTGCACGGAGCCTCAAAGTCTGAGGGAAGATTATGTGTAGTCCCCCTCAAACATCTTCAAGGATGGAAATGTTATTGATGCATGTTAAGTCCTCTGGGGGTTTCACTCAAAGGACATTTGGGGCCTTTCATCCCTGACATGAAGGTGGAGGGAAACATTATTGAGGCTCCACGACATGACAGAGGTTTCTTCCCTTCAGTGGAAAGCTTGAAAGGGAAGAGTCGTCTTTTCCCACCCTTTGAGAGAGAAGCCTCATAATTGGCTGAAATGGCTGCTCTTTTCTTCGTACTGGCTTCTTGAGGTAATTGGTATTTATGAACTATTTATGGTCCATCTTTGCTGGTGTCAGCTCCACACAGAGCACAGTGTATATATTTTTTTGGACAGCGGTGAAGCTCCTTTTTTTTTCCCTCTCCCTGGAAGAAAAAGTGTCTATTTTTGTTTTGCCCATTTTACATATTCATAAATTCAGCAGAGTCATGCATTGTTGCACTTATATTACCGCCTGAGCAGGACCAAGGGACTGCTGTTATTTTGTGATTTTGATCCAGACTGCCATCCCATCTGTGACTCTGTTATTTGAGAGATGTAGACAGGGTTTCCGCTAATAATAATAAAAAGTGTTATTGTGCAATTAAACCACAAACTCAATTAAAATAAATCAGTCAGTGTTTATGGATCCATCCAACAAGGAGTCCTCCATCCAAAACATGAGTGCTCCCGTCGTCTGTGGAGCCAGCAGTGGTGTAACAATGTGGCTCTAGAGAGGCAATATTGATCAGTTGGAAGTCCATCATTTTGTTACCCCCACCAGGGAGGTACCTGCATTGTAGCCTGCATCTCAATGATTTTTTTGTCTTTAAAGAGCGAGGGTATTACCCAAGAAACAAATCATTACATATCTGATCTGTCACAGTTTTGCCATGACAGGAAGCACAGTGTTCAGTCTGAAGCATCAGAAGAGCTGGACTATGACTTCACAGAGTTTGTTTTGCTAGTTTATAGTGTGATGTTGATGAACCTTAGCTAGATGGTCTACACCAGAGGTGCTCAATCCTGGTCCTCGAGGGCCACTATCCTGCATGTTTTAGATGTTTCCCTCATCCTACACCTGATTCAATGATCGGGATCTTTATCAGGCTTCTGCAGAGCTTGATGATGAGCTGATCATTTGAATCAGAAGAGGGAAACATCTAAAACACGCCTGGTCCCTGGTCTACACACTTGAATTAAACAAGAACTGGAGATCCAGAAGATGATTCAGTGGTCTGTCTTGGTCCCTGTGTTTGGGGAAATAAAAACAACCAACCAGTTTTACATGTTAATTTTATAACAGCAACATCCCAGGAAATCTTTAATTGTGACCAATGCTTTAACAAAATCCTGCTTATAATTGCTGCCACTCCACCCCATGATTTCTGGGAATGTTAAAAAAAATACAGAGCTCATACCACTAGGAGGGTGGTGCCCAACCCTGGTCCTCAGGGAACCCTATCCTGAATGTTCTAGATGTTTCCCTGCAGGATAGTGGTTCTCGAGGACCAGGATTGGGCCCCACTGCACTAGAGTGTCGATTTCCAGAAGTTGGTCCTGAAGCAGAATTCCCCCATCATTGAGGTTGTCATTTCAAAAATATTTCAACCAGTCAGAAAAACTGAGGCAGAAAATGTGTTTTTCTGATTGGTTGAAATGCTCTGACATCACATGGGTTCGGTACTTGGAAGCTATAGGTGGTAGGTTTGACCAGTGGTTCCCAACCGTCGTCCTCAGGGAACACTGTCCTGAATTTTCTAGATGTTTCCCTCTTCCAACACCTGATTCAAATGATCAGGATCATTATCAGGCTTCTGCAGAGCTGGATGATGAGCTGATCATTTGAATTAGGTGTTGGAAGAGGGAAACATCTAAAACATGCAGGATCGGGGTTCTCGAGGACCAGGATTGGGCACCACTGCACTCGGGTGTCAATTTCCAAACATTGGTCCTGAAGCTGAATTCCCCCGTCATTGAGGTTGTCATTTGAAATATTTCAACCAGTCAGAAAAACTGAGGCAGAAAATGTGTTTTTCTGATTGATTGAAATGCTCTGACATCACATGGGTTCGGCACTTAGAAGCTATATGTGGTAGGTTAGACCAGTGGTTCCCAACCATGGTCCCACCAGGTTAGACTACAAGAGCCCTGAGACTTCATGTTCTGTACTGAAGAACAACCCCAGTGGGGATTCAACCTTGAGCCCATGTGATGTCATCATCACTGCAGTAACATACAAACACTCCAACGTTTTATAAATGGTAAAATATGCCTGATTTCTTTTCTTATGGCCTCTCCATACAACAATCAACCTGTGTATGAATTAATGTTCAATTTTCTATTCCCTTCATGTTAGAAGATATAATTTTTGTTTTGATTTGTAACATTAAAACCTCAGACACTGCAGACCACACACTCTCAGGCTTATTTTCCCAGAAACCCTGTTAAATACGGTTTACTCTCCTACAATAGATTTTTCTTTTCACTTCGAATAATAAAAAAATACATGAGATCATTAATGTGAACAGTGTCACGAGCTATTCTTCGTGTTTTTAGTAAGCAGGGCAGTATGTCAGAAAAGACAAAGCACCCAAAATAAAACGATCCCACCCTCGTCATTCGACGGTGGGAACGAAAACCCTGTGTACTTTGCGAGCTATGTGTTTCCCTTTGTTCTGGCAGCCATACAGTCGGAGCTTATCTCCTCTGCTTGTTTTTTTTATTATTTTTCTGTTTATCCTACTGTACAGCTATATCCACAGTCTGAGTGACTGAGCTAATTGTTCCTGCTCATGCATTCTCTGCAGATTCAATTATACGCCACTCTGGGCAACCTGAAAAAAAAACGAGGGTGGGAAAAAGAGGGGATGTTAGCTGAAAGTGTGGGAGAGTGAAAAATGAAAAGGTAAAGAGCGAAAAGGAGCTGGAGAAGGTCACAGATAAGAGAGGGGAAAGTTGAGAGCGAGAGAAAAGGGAGGATGAGAGCGAAGAAGTCGAAGCAGGAGGGATAAATTAGAGAGGGGAGTAAGAGCAGTCCCTTGAGTCATATATTTATGTAAGGGGAAAATCAGCTCAGTGGAGTGTACACTGTAATGGCACCCCTCTGTATAATGATTGGCGCTGACCTCCCAAATAAGAGGATTAGTTTGTGCCTGAGCTGGCCAGAAATAATGGACCTCACCTTAGCTTAGCTGCAGTTTGACACAGCAGAAAATAGGTTGGGAAATAAGAATACCTCAGCAGCAGGAGGCCTGCCTGCACCTCATTCATCTGCATCACCATTGTGTCAAATTGGACATGCATTCCTGCATATCTGCCAGCTTCATGAACAGATGGCATAAACGCACCGGTACTGGACCCATGTGGACTCGTAAAATACTGTAGTAGACATCATGAAAATAAGGTGCTGCAGACTGTAATATGTTGCAGTAATTTATTCCCCGCCCCCCACCACCACCCTCCTCCTCCTCCTCCTCCTCCATGGGTAACGAGCATCCCAATGAGTTACTGTTTCTGTTATTTACATGCTATGTTGTCCACAGAAAATGAGCTCTTGTTATTGTAGCTTTCGGTCAGGCAGTGACAGGGCAAGTCTTCTGCTCGGAAGAATATTGTAGCTCAGCAGTGAATGTTGTGGCTAATGTCTGACTGCAGGGCATGCTCTCCTTTTGTGTGCTCTGAACCAGCAGGATTAAAGCATCCATCTTGCTCTCCCGCTTCCCCCTAATGGTATTAGGAAAAGGGTGGATAGGTTTCAGTATTCCGTTAAGGAATATCTGATATGGGGACTGGCTGATTCAATTAAGTAAAAAGCAAGGTAGGAGGGAATGAGCACTGGTGTAATAGCCTTTGAGCTGCATAGCTCAAAGTGGGGCATTTTAATCTGGAAAACTCCTGCGTTACTACCCCCCCACCCCAACCTCCCTGGCTACAAAAACACATATATTAGATACTCATTACCAGAGGACAGTAAAGGGTTAGTGTGTCGTTTCTGCCTCAGTGGCGATCTTGGTCACTCAGTGATGTGAATAAAAACAACAACTCAAACTGTGGACGCATGACATCCAGGCTTTTATGCAATGCATGCTGGGACAGGCTTCAGCCTCTTGTCATCTGGAGAGGGATAAACCATAGACATATATTGGTAGATGGAGAATTACGTGCTCGAGAGTGAATTAGCATTGCCGCCATATTGGATGGGTGTCCTCAGTGTAGGTTTGCACCAGAGCCAACCGGAGGCTACGGTTGCAATAAATGTTGAATAGCTTGTAAAGCTTACCGTATTTTCCGGACTATAAGCCGCTACTTTTTTGCGACGCTTTGAACCCTGTGACTTATACACCGGTGTGGCTCATGTTTCAGCGGCACAAAGCTCGTTAGCTTTTTACAAGCTAGCAAGCTCCGCGCCACCGATACATTAGCCTCGTCACATCAGATCCGGTCAGAGTGGACCACATGAAACTGTTTGAATAAATTCAATAGCGGCTTATAGACAGGTGCGCTCAATAGTCCAGAAAATACGGTACTAAAAAAGGACTGGCCAGGTACATATAAGAGCTTCATACATGTATTTATGCATATATGTAAAAACAGGGTAAAAATTCTGGGAGTTATGATTGTTGTTGTTGTTGTGCACAGACCAGTTCCTCAATAGAGATAAATACACTGGAGAAACATGGGGTACCCATCCAAGATGGCGGCCGCACTGATATGTTAGCTCCAATCGGCAGCCTCAGTTGGAAGTTAGTAGGAAGTGGTGAGCACAACTAATGGATTTCTGAAAATCTGCACACACACATGCAGGATTTTCATTTCTACACCCTGAGGCAGTTTGGTGGTGATCACACATGGGTTATGCCTTTGCAGAGGTTTATGCCCTCTGAGTGTTTATAGTTGTTTGTTTTCTCAAAGACTAAATAATTACATTTAAAAAACATCCTATTAAACCTCATACCAGCGCAATTTCTGAAAAAGTTCTTGAAAATCCAAATCTCGAGATTCTCTCATCAGCTTTTATGGCCGAGTATCAAAACAGTTCCTCCACAATATCTCCAACAATAGCCGGCCGTATGGTGAGATATGTGAAATATGCCAGCATGAGAACATATTTGACAGGGTGTTTTTCACATTCACAGTGTGCAGGCTGTGAACAAGCTACATGTGAAGGAAGAACAGCCATCACCGTTTTCTTACATCCTAAACCTGCGAAATACCAGAATGGTGGAAAAAACAATATTTTTTTGTGTGTCCACTGAGTGGAAACTGACAGTAGCATTTATGAACTCCACGGTTTTCTGTTGCGTGAAAAACAATGTTATGTTTGAGGCTACTTTGTTACACCCTGTCTGAGCGCATAAATGTGAGAGGTTCAACACCAGGAATGGGATTTTTTATTTATTTATTTTTTTGCTCCAACTCAGAGGTGTCACCACTCTCTCCTTTAATGATTAGAATCACCACCAATCAGTAACTTTTTTTGGCCATTGACTGAAGAACTACAAACTAAAGAGCCTGAAATTAGATGAAGACTATTTTGACCAACAGACGGAGTTTACTTGATGTCGTCAGCTCTGTTACACTCGAATGCCTCCAAATAGATTTCTAATACATTAAGACCTTCGTGGTGTGTGGGGAGCAGAAAACCCAAATCAGTTTCTCGACTTCATACAGCTCAGTGGTCAGGTTATCACGCTGCCGTTTGGTGTCTTCACGCCACCAAGTCCCAACGCTGTCTGGAGCCATTGGGTTTCCATTACCACAAATCCATTCCACTCATTTAAAATTAATGGCCGTGCACCTTCCCTGACCCCAGAGATAAGCCGGGGCAAGTCCTTTTTCTTTTGAACACCTTGAGGATTAGGTTTTCCTCTCCTTATCAATCTTTTGGCAGATCTTGCGTGAGAATTGCGAAATTTGTGTGGTCAGTGAAAAATGATTATTTGTGAAATATTTGCTGCTGTTTTCTACAACATTTTAATCAGAATCAGCTTCATTGGCCAAGTAAGTGTTCAAGAAATTTGAAACCTGTTTGTTCTCCAACACAAATACCAATAAATTGACACTATGTCCACAAGATCCAGTGTAGTGGTGTTGAAATAGGAATAAATACAGTAAATAACAATAAATACAGAGTTATTGATGGTATGTAAATGAAAAAAGAAGGATGGCGCTATGAAAAAGTGTGTGGTGAAATTCAATTTAAACATTAAGGATTCTTTTTATTTGTTATTGTTTGTGACAATAGACCTTATAGAGAAATGGATGAAGAAGCAGGGTCAATGCAGGAGTTGGGTTGGATGGCAGTGGCTCAGTTGTAAAGCATCCTTCTACCAATCGAAGGGTCAGTGGTTCAATTCCCACTCCTCCCAGTCATTGTGTCCTTGGGCGTGACATTTTACCCACCATTGCCTTGTATGAAGGATTTGGTGGAAGGTGCAAAGCTTGGAGGCTGCCACGCCTCCATCCAAGCTAACCCAGTTTACCACCACTGGGATGACTGAGTCTCTGTCTGGATTTTGAGTCTGGACTTTTAGAAAAAAGTTCTATAGAAATCCAAACCATTATTATTAGAATGGCTGTGGGTCGCCTGTGAATCGTAAGGTTGTGGGTTTGAACCCCAGCTCTTCCTATATACATGGGCGAGACACTGAACCCTAAGTTGCTCCCAATGGTGGCTAGCACCTTGCATGGCAGCTCAGTGGCCATTGGTGTGTGAGTGTGTGTGTGAATGGGTGAATGAGTTGCCTTGTAAAGCGCTACCTAGCTTAGCTATAGCTCATGAAAGCACTATATAAATGTACTCCATTTACCATTATTATTATTAAGTTTAAAAAAAGTGCAATGCCCCAAACAGCCTCTAGATGTGATGTCCAAAGTCACACTAACATTAATTTGAATGTCAAATTAGCTTTGTTCATACTATACACAGTGTATATACATTAAAATAAGTGACTATGAATGGACTAACTAGAAAAAAAACCTTAAGTTTAAATGTCATACACTGTACTTTCTGTTGGAGGAAGTTTTGGATTGAATCCGACACAAAGGTATCTCCAATATTTTGACATATCAATAAGTGAGCGAAGCAAAAGAAAGGGAAACCTCAAAGTGTCATGAAAACCCACTCCAACAATACAAATTGATACTTTGTGGTGGTAAATGCACAACTTCAAACCTATCTGCCACATTTCCGCAGTTCTTACCTCCTCTATAGAGTGATTTAGCAATTTCATAGCACTGCTGTCTGTTCAAGGGCAAGGCTAATGCTATTTTATATTTTCATTTTTGTCAACAAATGCCTATGAAAAGATCTAAAGCAATGACATTAGTTCATCTCCATGCAGTCTCTGTGGCACTCAGCCTCAAGCCCAAACTATTTGTTTGTTGACAATAAAAAAATCGAATAATTTTTTTAAAAAGGCCTTTAAATTCAGTTCTAGGTAACCAGCATTGTTCTACAAGGGTTGGCGTAGCCGGAGGAAACAATGCAAAGCAACAGTTTTTCAGCTGTGTGAGAATTATATCAAATTACTCTCAGTGTGAATAACCTGTGCTGTATTATTTTCCTTTTTATGGCAGCTGGATAGAAATTTAGACAATAGCGGCTCTCATGAAATAAAGCTTATTCGTGTTTGAGCGCTGCTTTTGTCCTACATTTTAAATACTGAGTGTACACAATTTACCAGATGGTACAGTAAACACTCTCCAGAATGGGAAAATTCACTTGTAAAAAGGACCCTCGATGCATAATGTTACACTCTTAAAAGCTGAGCTGTATTACTTTTACTGGGTTTTTCTGGCTGCTCTTATCCACCGTGAAAATGCGGGCCTATCTGTTCAAAGTCATAAGATGCACGAGGCGGTGTATTCAACCGCCACCCATGACTCGGTGAATAGTGAGAAGGGGGTGAGGATCGGTGGTGGTGGTGGTGGTGTTGGGGGACATTACCCTGGGCCTCTTCCCTCCCTCCTTGCACCCGGAGGATGCAGCCATTGGTGGTGGAGGGAGGGAGGTTTCTCAGCCTTATCAGCAGGACAGCACCCAGTGCTCTAATCACCGGGTCCCAGAGACAGCCGGAGGTAAAGGGAGAGTGGATGGAAGAGCAAAAATCCAAGCATAGGAGAAAAAAAAAAAGTAGGAAGTCGAGACGAGTGGCGGTGGTGGTGGTGGTGGGGGGATGCTATGTTTATACCTCTTAGGTTACATCAAATGACAGCTGCTTTCCAGTTCAATGCGTAACTGAGTAGAAATCCTTTTGGTGAGAGGAGACAAGTGCAGATTCGGTCCCACAGCACATTGTCGGTGATGAAATGTGGAGACTTTGCAGTTGCGTCACAAGTCTCTTAGCAACAACAGCAGGTGCCATCTTGAAAGCATCCTTAAGAAGTGGCGAGGAAAAAAAAAGAGGGCTGAAAATATGGTGGTTGTTTGAGTCAAGGTCAATTAATTGATTTGATAATTAAAACCATCTTCAGATTAATGTTAGTGTGACTTTGGAACCCGACCTCCCATTGACTCAATTAACCCTGTTCTCTCTACCCCTAGGTCCTTAAGCTTTTATTAGCCATACCAGTCTGTCAGCCGGAGACAGTCAGCGGATTCAAAGTCGCTACAGTTGGGGCACAAAACACAAAAATATTCCCAAATTTTTATCCACACTGAGGGAAAAGATGCAACAAAACAACCACGAGCTGCATTCACAACACACTTAAGAGGGTAAAGAAGATAAAGTCCAAACCTGAGTGTCCGGTTTGATGGCCGGCTTATCAACAGTGCACAGTGTCCCGGAGAGTACGTCCTATTTGACAAGCGGTCCGTCATTGTCAGTCTGCTGCCACCTTTGTATCTGCTTATCTTAACAGCTGTGTGCTTGGAGCCTACTGTTGCCATGACGGTCATGTTTTCAGCAGGGTGCAGCGACGATGCAGTGGTCAGGCAGGTCCACGGTCCGAACCTCGGCTTCTTCCCACAGTCCAGAGACAGGCTTGTTAGGTTAATTGATAATCCTTGTTTGTCTCTGTGTTGGACTGGTGATCTGTGTCAGCTCCATCCCCCTCTGACCCGGCAGAGGATACAGCAGGTATAGAATATGCATGGATGGGATGGATGATTCAAGTGATGATTAAACTGGATGACATGAGTGAGACACATAACATGACATGACTGTAAATGTAATGGGCGGGCGGTCTTTGAATGCATCAGCTGGGTATTGTGTCCTTGCAATCAGAGATGGACACTGAGGAAAAATGCGCATTTACATGGTTGAATTAACTCGTATGCTCCTATTTGAACACGACCTCCAAATACAAACAAGTTAGACATTAGACACCAGTGTATGAGGACAATGCAGTTTCTCTTTATGCTATAAAAAGTAAAGCTGTGCTTGGAGTTGCTATTTTTATAAGCTAGCAGATTCAGATTGCTGCCAGTAAACGATGACAGAGCAGTAGCAGTTGTAGTAGTAACCAGTAGTGATGTTATCGGATGTATCAGGACTTGCTTCGATTAGGGGAGGAGCCTAAAATGATGATGTCCGAAGCCACACCCCCTGACAGTTCAGGAAATGGTTTGTGATTTGATGCACGACTCGAAATAAATGGGATGCCATGGAGATCCCTCACATCCTGTGGACACTTACTGATTGTGCGTCAACTATCAACAGCATTTGTGTGATGATGTGGAGCTGGCAACAAAGAGAGAGATTTCCCCAATAACCTGTCACCTCAAGCACATTCACTATCCCCAGAACTGATGCCCTCATCCCACTGTAAATAACTGTTTCCATTTTCCACAATGCTGCATTTTTTATTCAAATAATGCTGCTCATGGACACAATATAATAGTACATGTGTTGCAGACTTCTTTATTTTGCTGACAGGCTTTTTGCAAAAACTCCACACACTTCAAACTGATGTCAACTGATATTTTTGCCTGTTATACATTGTTTGTCCACTAGGTGGCCTAGTAGAGCAAATGAAACCTCAAGAAGCTTCACACAGAGTGAACCAAGCTTCATCTGCCCATCACTAGTAATCAATAGTTTGTTGGAACACTATTGTCGGTACTCCCTTTATCTAGTAATGTAGTACCGTATTTTCCGGACTATTGAGCACACCTGTCTATTGAATTCATTCGTACAGTTTCATGCCGTCCACTATGACCGGGTCTGATGTGACAACGCTAAATGTATCGGCGGCACGGAGCTTGCGAGCTTGTAAAAAGCTAACGAGCTTCGTGCCACCGATACATGAGCCACACCGGTGTTTAAGTTCAAAATGTTGGAAAAAAGTAGCGGCTTATAGTCTGGAAAATACGGTAAATGGGTAATCTAGTAATGTTAGCTAGCTAGCTATGGAGTGTTGTTGTGTTTCGGTGGTCCAATAAAACTGCTCAAATCATTTTGTCCCGCCTAAATATCCTGTTTTTGCCGAAGTGGACTTTAAACACCAACCAGCAACCAAAAACCTGTTGTTTTTTCTTTGAAGTAAAACTTTACATGACACTCCTATACCAGTGTTTTCGAGAACCCAAAAAAGAAAGTATTTCTCTAGTTTACTTTTCAAACATTGAAGTGAAATCCTCCTGATTCTTCTGTCAACTCTTCCTGAGTTTAGTGTAACAATAAGTCAGCGCTATAGGCACTTGAATAATAGATTCATATTTTATCAGAAATGCTTTGAAGCAACCAGGATCCAGGTAACCCCAGAGCTCATTGTGATAGAGCACACACTGTTCCATTCTCCACACTTGATTTAGTGCTGTGACTGGTTTAAAAGAAAGACAATAGGATTGGTGGTATTGATAATTAGTTTTTAATGTGCCACACTCATCATGTCCAATTTCATGCCCCTTAGGCAGCTGATCACAGATTTAATCAACACATTATTGCTTGCTATACTTAAACTGACTGCAGGGAGGGTTTCTCTGTGTGTGTGTGTGTTGTGGTAGTAGGAGTGTGAAAGGGACAGAGTGTTAGTGTGTGTTTGTGTGATGGAGGAGCGAGCGAGAGAGGTTGTCAGCATGTGCATCCATCCCAGCAATGTCCCTCTTTGATAGACATTGAATGTGTGTTCCAGGCCATTAACCAACAGCTACGTTTGAAGATGACGTGCTTGGGAGCGTGTGGCTGTGCTGTGTCGAAGGAAGCCATTGTCATTGTGTTTCTGGTGAAGAGCAAGGTGTCCAAGCCTCCCGCACCTGATGAATACAGATGAAAAACAGGGCTGTTACATCTTTTTTTTTTTTTTTTTTAGACTACTCTCATAACACCTGGGACCTTTTTAGTTTTGTTTCCATGTGAGGCTGGAATAAAAGTCCTGTTGTAGTGCAGCATGGAAATATATTATTTGTTGCTACACGTGTTGTTTGTATTTAAAATCAAGTACTTTTGTAATATAGTTTATCAGGATTTTCTCTTTAATTCAGGAGTGGGGATTTCAGTCAGTGGGTTAGTCTGTGTAATAATCTGAATATTTTCCTGTAGTTTAGTAGTTTTATGAATAGTGGGCGGGACCTTTTACTTTCTTATTAGGAAGTACACACTGAGTACACAGTTTCAGGGAGGTGGGAGTGGATTAAACCTTTACTGTTATGCTGTAGATACAAACTGTCTTCCTTTCTGTCTGTCTGTCTGTCTGTCTGTCTGTCTTTCCTTCTGTCTTTCTGTCTGTCTTCCTTCTGTCTTTCTGTCTGTCTTCCTTCCTTTCTGTCTGTCTGTCTGTCTGTCTGTCTTTCCTTCTGTCTTCCTGTCTGTCTTCCTTTCTGTCTTTCTTTCTTTCTGTCTTTCTGTCTGTCTGTCTGTCTTTCTTTCTGTCTTTCTGTCTGTCTGTCTGTCTGTCTTCCTTTCTGTCTGTCTGTCCTTCTGTCTGTCTTCCTTTCTGTCTTCCTGTCTGTCTGTCTGTCTTTCCTTCT